>BSBK01007504.1:0-47500 GCA_027943335.1 Chamaecyparis obtusa
TGTTGCTGACTTTGGATTGCATTGTTGATCTGTTGATTGGATCAAGACTCTTTGAATCGTAGGTAGAGAATTTGACTTCTTGATGCCCATGAACAATGTTAAGTATGTTATTTGATTCAATTAGTGATCTATATATCTATTGGTGATTTGTCCTATTATTTTCCCATCTCAGATGCCTTCATATGATTCTTGTTTTTGACTCACCAACTGTGATAGTATGAGAATCCCATTAGCACTCTACATTACTTACCAGTTTGACATTCAGTTTCAATTTTCAATTCTCTTTCTTTCATTATTGTAGCACCACTTTGTTCTAATCAGTTTAGACCATGGTTGCATATTCTCTATTTTACAAATTGAATGTTTTAGAGCTTGCATTAAACTTGAATTGTTTGGATACATAACATTCTATTCCTTATCACACTTAGTTGCAAACAATGTTTTCTCATATGATTTGTCTAAAAGAATTTCTTACATTGTATGCATGGGGATGATTTTTTTAGGTTGAGCATTGTTTTGTACTCTACCAATTAAAATTTTTGAAGTAATTCTCTGAAGCTAGCTAATGAAAATAGCTTTTTACATTCTTAAATACAGTAGATTCTCAAACCTTCTACAAAAATGCATAGTAGTAGACAATGTAAGTACATTTATGGTTTAAAATTGAGGATTACTGAGAGAGTAATTTAACTTGTATATGAATGTTTGGTGATCAAGAATGGCCATTCAAATAGTTGCAATGTTTCTATGATGGAACTATTGAGTTCATCTTCAAATTGAAAACATAAGTTACATGGAAATCAAAACTCAAGGATTTATGAGACCATGTTTGTCCTTGGCTAACAAGTGTGAAAGATGGGTTAATATTGGTACCTGCTTGCTGTACTTGGTTTCGAAGATGTCTCATTGACATCTTATATCTACAAGTTGGATAGATGGTGTCTTATTTTTGACCTACTCTTGCACGATTAATGCTGAACATTTGTAAATTTCATGTTGGATGGAGGCTTTATAAAGTGTAAGACTCAACCATGCTAAGACACTGATCACACACTCCTTACCATTTTTTAATTTATCTGTTTTAGACCGTACATTGTACATAAGCTCGTTGCAACTCATACAATTTAGTTGCTTCTATAATGTGATCGATCACTACTACTTCTCATGATGAGTGATTACTAATTGGGTAATCCTTGTGTTTTGATTTCCATATAACTTAATATCGAGTTATGCATTAGAGCTTGCATGTGTATTTCATTGTTATGATTTTATTTTGCTAAGTTTGACTGTAAATCTAAGTTAATGAGTATGTTTGAGTGTGTATTTATTTAGAGTTAGTTGCATGTTACCCCACAAAAGGGTTTATCTAGAGAATTTAATTAAATCTTCTACTAATAGATAAAGATGTTTTTGAAATCTCATGATTTGTGTTTTGGCCATGATACACCGTAGAAAACAAAACTAAAATTGGAAGCCATTCATATCTTTCATTTATACTGCTTCGACTTCCTGATGCCCATGAACAGTGTTAAGTATGTTCTCTGATTCAATTAGTGATATATATATATATTGGTGATGTGTCCTATTCTTTTCCCATCTTAGTTGCCTTCTCAAATCTCTTGATCGTAAATGACTTGTACTCTGAAGTTGGACATGAATGTGGGTGCTTCCCTCATGCAGTCGTCTGCATTTAATAGAGAGTTATAATAATATAAACACCAAACTGTGTCTTCACGAGAGTTTAATAATGTAAACAATTAAAGCATTATATATATATATATATATATATATATATATATATAAATTATTTTTATGTCACTTTTTCGATGGTAGAATAATAGTCCTATCGACGACAATGCTATATATTCGATGACTATTCCGACCATATTTTGTCGAAAGAGAGACGAACATTCTTTGGCATTTCGACGAGAATGCTATACACTTGACGAAAATTTTGACCCTAAGTCGTCACAATTTCGACCGACATTGGTCGCAGAGATGAAAGTTATGATCGATAATTCTTCCAGGTTGAAGTGATTATTTCGATGACAGGTTCGTCGATAATTCAACCACTATAGACGTCAAAATTTTGATGATGGTTTTTTGTGTCGTATAATCTATGAAATTTTTTTGACAACAGTTATGGTCATTTGGTTGACCAATTGGTATCGAAAATTCAACTAATCCTCGTCGAAAAACAAGCTAAAATTTACTAGTGTATTTGGTGCACAAGGATGGAATAGATAGAAAAGATTCATAATGTGCTAAGATAGAATAGATTCATAAACATATCATTTTCTCTTTGTTTGTACCTTTTTAAAGTTAATGGGAATAATAATATTTTAAATCCTCTATTTTTCGAGTGCATGGCAATGTTAGAAATGATGTAAAAATGTTTTATCTCATTCATATCATTTGACATGAGTGCTACTGGTTCATAGAGAAAACCTAGATCAAGATTGAACATAGAGTGATAACTAATCTATTAAAAAAAAAGAAACATCTCATTCGCTTCTGTTAGTTAACTTGTGTGGTAGTTTTAGATTACTTAACATAGATAGCCTTAGATTCTCGTATTAATAGAAAAAAATATAGTGTCTTAAATGCAAGGGCTTAATTATATGCTTCTTTGTGTTAAATGATGTGATGGCTGAAAGTTGTTGTTGACTAGTGTTCCAGTATTTGGCTAATAAAATTGTCTTATTTTAATAAATATTAACATAGCACTTGCTTATCATTATTTCCTTCTTCCAATTAGAAAAGAGATGAGAAAATTCTATTTACATATTTGTAGAAAGATGTTTACTTTCATCAAATTAACATTATGTGAAATTTTGATTCAGATTCTTATGGTGTTCCTTATTTGCTGAAACATGTGTAAGCATGGTTGGTCATGGAGTTTTATGTCACTGGAAGAATACTATGGTCTTGTGATTCACTGTCTATATCTGTACTTAGGATGGACATTTAGGGACACTAAGGGAGAGTAGCTTTCCATAGGGGTCAAAGCCCACAAGTGGCTAACCAGGGTGACTTATGGAAAGTTTCTAATCAAGTGAAAATTTGACAAATAAACTAGGGAAAACACTAATTAAGATAAAACGTGCCTCACCCTTGCCTCAAGTGCTCGTTTAGGCTAAGGAAGGGACTGAGAGATGACACCTTCAATTTAAGGCATGATCAAGCATCTTCATCTTCACAAGAGGATGCCTTGGTCTCACATGACTTCCTCCTTAGGGCCCGGGGCCGTGAGTGACTAGGCATGGGTAACCCAAGGATAGAACTATGTGATGACACTCTTCCCTTGTGAGTACTAGTATCTAGTCCTGATTTGCAGTTATGTGGCTTATTGGAAGAAGTACATCTTGTTGTTGTTATTATTGAATTACACGTACATTGTTGAAATGCTATTGTTTTCCCTATACCATGCTCAATTGTTTATTATATACATTGTTATTGCTCTTATGTACCATGCTTTCTTATGGTTTATTATTGATTTTTTTTTAGCCCTTGTTGTGTATTGTGGCTATGTATGTGTTTCTTTGAAACAAGTACAGAAGGCTCAGAGGAGTACAGTTGTAACCTTGGCACATATTTTGACACTTTTATTGCCTTTATGATTAGAAGAATTTTGTACCGCCGACTCATTATGGGAAAAATTTATATTGAATTATTGTCCTAAATGTAACTTATTGATCATAATGGAAATACATATACTCCTTTGTTACATGTTGAAACTTGATATTATTTTCTTGTTTTGAGTTGTTACCATAGTAATGACGTTAGGAGGCCTAATGAAACTTAGGAATGCAAATAGGACTTATTAAGATTAAATGGATTATCTTATGATATTATTCTGCATTCCATGAAAGCTAAACACTGGAAACATAATGTACTCATGATCTTAGTATCATTTCTTATATATAAAAGCAAAAAAAATTATTGGCTTATTGAGGTTTTCCTGGGCATCTTAGCGAGGGTGTTACACATTTAAAATGGGTCACACCAAGACATTCCCATGATGATAAGGAATGAAATGAGGACCACCTCAAACAATACAACACACCTTACTCAAGCCAACACACAATACTTTATCCAAAGCACTTGGCTCCAATAGATATAGTCAACATGTTACACAAACACAACTGAGACATAAAACATAAGGGATACACATCCAAATAGGTTTGATCCAAACTACATAAACTCCCACATGTTGCACACAATAAATAATACTCATTGAAACTTGTTAGTGAATACCTTAGCTGAAATACATAGACTATCAGTGCACACCAACTGATATGCCAAACTGGTTCCCTCAGTAGACAAAACTACAATTTGGAAAATGATATGCCATGGTTCTCTTTTAATTAGAACCAACATCCATGCAATTCCTCCATGGTTCTCACTCCATGCATGATACACACACACACACACACACACACACACACACACACACCATCGCAATTATGATGGTCATCAAAGAACGACCGATAATATAGCACTAAACACGATGACTATTTGTCGAAACTCTCTGATAGGCAGCCATCGCTTGTACAACAATTCCGTCGCACGACCATTGTAATTGCGACAACAATAATAAGTCCCGATGACTTTTTGACCACCTCTCTGACCATGTTCATAGGCCCTTTTACCCTGCATATTACGACGGTGCATGCCATCACAATCACAATGACCATCAAAGAACAACCGACAACAAAGCACTGGACACGACGAGTATCTGTCGAAAATCTCTGACATACAATTGTCGGTTGTACAACAATTTCATCACATGACCATCATAATTGCGACAATAATAATAAGTCCTGATGATATTTTGACCACCTCTCTGACCATGTTTGCATGCCCTTTTACCCTGCATATTGCGACAATGTGTGCCATCGCAATTCCGATGGTCACCCTAGCCGTTGGTGCTATCGACACCAAACTTGCAACGATGGTTAGTGTCACTTGGCTGACGGTTTGGTGTCGGAATGGCGACAGATAGCCGTCAAAAAAAGGACCCAAATGTACTAGTGACTTGGTTTTAGTCAGCTAATAATTTGAGGGGATTAAATAAATAAGTTGTATTTATTTAATTTTTGGAAAACAGGGCCATGATGGATGCACTTAATCAAACATATGTTGAATTTATTTAAGGGTGGATAATATAGGAAATGACTAAAATGATTAATTAATTAATTAATTAATCTATCTAAATATATTTAGTTAATGCTTGGAAAATAATTAGAAGGTTAATTAGAAAATATTTTTTTCTTAATTAATGTTAGATGAGACAAATTGGGATGAGTTATGTGTGGTTAAGATGTGGATGATTATAGGTACCTTCATCATGTATTTTCTAAATTTTCATATATCTGATGTTTTGATTGGTTCTCATGAATGATGACATACATAGTAGGGATATTTATTATTTTTAAATAAAATTATGTAAAAGTTTCTATTTTGGGGTGTGTTACACTTGACTACAATCTGTATCAACAAGGACCCACATTTTATATATTCAAATCCAAACTTCTTTCTTGACCCTTTCTACAAGCCATTATTAGTCAATTTAACACATGCTATTGATATGGTATTTAAGACATGTGATGTACCATTAATTCATATGTTAAATTTGTGAATAAAAAGGACATTAAGAGCACACTTCAATTTTTAGGAGGAAAAAAGTATTACATATATTATAGGCCTTTTTGCATATTGGTGAATGCTCTTCAATATTCCTTAATATCATTAAGTTGGCTTTTCTAAGGGCTAGACTTAAGAGAATATGATCACTTATCAAGTTAGTAATCTTTTCAATGGTGTTCCTAGACACCAACTTGACACTTTTAGCTATTAATAGAGCTAAGGTAAGCATGTTTATTAAAACAACCTCTATCAAATTATTTGCATGCAATGCAATTCATTTGTGCATTTGATTGAGTCAAATTTGCTTGATAGCAACTTAACAACATTTAAGATTGAACCATAAGAAATTTTGTTGTTGCATTTACTTTAACACATCCATCATATCAAGAATATTGATTTTGAGATCGTGACAAATACATTTAACATAACATAGACAATCTTTAATATAATTGATTCTAAACCTAAATACTCTAATTTCTCACATTTAGTTGATAAATATTTATTAGAGTTATCAATCCAACTCTAACTTAATATATTCATTCATTTAATACAATTATTTTCATTAGCCGATAGGCTATATTACCTGAGTTTTCACTTAATACCTGTCTGACGTTGGGAATACAAGTGGTAATTAATTCACTGGTTTTTAGTTGTCAAATAATGAAAATCCCAAACAAAATCAAAATCAAATCTTCAAGATATCCAAATCAAATCTTTCAGTCAATCTTTGCAAAAACAAATTTCTCAATGTTAAAAATCAAATATTTGCAAAATCAAATCTCTTAGTGATATAAATCAGATCTAAAGATCAATAAAATGATTCACTTCAAAGATCTTTGCAAGAGATATATTTTAATAGTCTTTTTTTTATTCTAATATTGTATTTGGTGTTTTTTTTGTAAGTTTCTCGTAAATGCCCTTTCATAACCATCGGTTTTGTTAAGCCTGAGAATTGGACTGGCTTTTTGGCACACTATAGCTAGATTTAACATGGCTTAAGATGTTTGAGGTAGTCATGGAGTTCAGCAGACTTAAGATGCTTCAAGTAGTGGACCTCAACAACAATGAGCATTCCAGCAATTTGCACTCAGAGTAGCTGTGGAGATATGATTTGAAGTAAGATTTTGATTTATCTAATAGATTTTTATTTTATTTTTTCCATTATAACCACCGGAGATATGATTTGAAGTAAGGCTTTATTTTATTTGAGAAAATTGATTTGGTTTTTATCGCTTCTCTTTTTCTTTTTGTGCCTTTGCACTCCTCTATCTTCACAAGTCACTGGAGGAATGCGTAGGTTGTTCACTAAGACTTTAAATGTAGTTATGTTCTACTTGATTCCAAGTTTAGTGCAAAGAGTGGGAACTTTGAATTAGAATGCTTGATGAAGATCTCAAACTGCAACCAAAGAAAGATAACAAGAATACATGGCCCTCTTTGATAATTACAAAGTTATAAATGGGTTGCTCTACATTTTCTTCATAAAATTAAATGAATGAATAGGACTTTGATAGCATCATTCAAAACCTATACAACCAATCACTAGGGCAGCCAAAATTCAAAACAAAAAAGCCTGGATATTAACCGAAGTATATGTGAGAGAAATTCTTGCCTTGCATTTTTTTTTTCCTTTTTTAAATTTCATTAATCAAATCTTATAAATCACATCTGATTCAGCCATGAAATGTCTATAAGAGGAAATGCGTAAAATTATGTTACAAAAGGTATACAATGATAGTTGAACAAATGCACATATGTAATCTCTATTAGAGAGCTTCCCAATACTACTATTGTTGCTTCTTGAATTCATAGGTTGGAGGTGCAAGAATGTTTAGGGTTAAAAAAAAAAATTATTCTCACAAAATTAGAATTGGAGAAAAAATAGTGATACCCACTTGTAAATGAGACCTTAAATTTTACTATGTATTTAAACAATAGTACACTTGCTCATTTTTTTAACCCAGATTTGCAGATTAATTTGTATGTAGAAAATTGTTCATGCAAATGACTATCTATAGTCAAAGTGAGCATGCAATGATGCAATCCAAAAGGTAGAGTGAAATTTTATCTAGTAGCCTTAAATCTACAATGTCATAACAACAATGAATTCAACTTCCTCAACAATCCACCATTTGCCTCTCACCTGAAGATCATTACGCAAGAGTCTACAAATCCATTGCTCCAAAGCACTGTCAAGTAGAATCAAGAGTACCTACTAGCTGCAACATCTACCAAGAATGTTGGGAAAAGTATGAAATGTTAATGGTGATAACGCATGGATGTGGTGATTGCAAGTACCACCTGTACGCTCAAAATCTAGACACATGTTAACTCATTTTCCACCCGTACACTCAAACTATAGCCACATGTTAACTCCTTCTCAAGAACCCATTATCCTAGGGAGAATTAAGTGCATTCATGCATTATTCTTGCAATTCACTGAACTCGACACGCACCTATACCCATGATCATTATTTTCCTATACAACTGGAAAGTGAATAGGAGCCTTGGAATAAAGGGTATTACCCTGAACTATTATATGCATATCTTAATAGTCAGAATAAAATGAATAGCTTTTTTTTGGTTGCATTGTGTTTATTATCCTTATGTTGGCATGCGGTTGTTCTCCATTACATTAGCACTAGAATGAGTTAATTATGGATTAGTGGTTGGATGGAGAAAAGCTACCCATATGGGGTAAAAAAAATTAAATAAAAGTGAAAATATTGTAAAGATGTAATATTGGTTTGTAATAATTTACGTTTTCATTAGAAAATGATGTTTGGTTGTTGAAAATTTAAGTAAATTAATGAGAGAGGAAATAAAGATCTATTGAGTTTTTTTAATATAATTAATATTTTGAAATGAGTTTCCATGTTGATCAATTTATATGTTTGAATTATTTGAGTAATCTAAATTTGAATGCACTTTTGAAATTTTTTAAATATTAAAATGTAAAGTACTAATAGTTTGTGAATGAAAAAAAGAAAACATTTTTTTAGTGTTCATAAATTGACATTTGCATCGCTACAATTGTAATTATAAAAATGTTAGTAATAATACATTTTTTTTACTAACAAATTATATCTATATGATTTAATAAATTAGAAGAAAGGAGATAAATAATATAATAAAATATAAAAAATAAAAATAAAAGATACTATTATAGCTATAGAAGATAAGATAAAAGAAAAGATCAAATAAAATTTAACAATGATTTCCTATACTATAGCAATCATTGAGTATATATCAATTTGTATGGGTGCATACAAAGAGAAATAACTATAATTAAAATGAAAATAGATCAAGATTGGACTATCCAACTTATATGCCTAGCAGAAGTTTTTTGAGAGGGCTATCTAATGCATAATGATTTTCTATTTTACATGACCATTTCTTCTATTTTCTTTCTTTTCCAACCTCATATGACTAAACACAATGAATTATTTTTCTTGTGATATGCATGAAAAGTATCACCTATCAATTGGTCTACGATATGTTGGAATCCTTATTGCTAGGTCTAAGATCATGGTGATTAGATCACGGAAAAAGAAACAAAGAGCAACTGAGGGAGAATGTTAAGACAACATGGACAGATTGAAGATCATAAATATAGAAGAGGTGAATAGAAAAAGTTATCAACTAGGCTAAAACACTCACCCAAACAATTCCTTCATAGAACATATCATCAAATTCTCATATGAGGAGATTTGTCCATGGTATAGGTATTCCATGGGAGGGTTCTATTTTTCTATAATTTATATTGATCTAGTTTTCACTTTTCTTTGTTTGAAAATCAAAATCCTTAATGAAGGGTAATTATGAACAACTACTTATCAATGGAAATAAATATATAATAAATAGAAAAGAAAGAGCGAGCTACAAATGAGATAGAAAATAATGACATGTGACTTTGAGAGAGCCTACACAAACAGTGATCTCATTGGATGCAATGATCTATTCAAAAGGAACATAAAGCTATAGAATGCATGCATCCATGATGGGAATGAAGTCATAAAGAGTATGAAGTTGTAATGCTCATGAAATTTTTACTATAAATTTAATCATAAATAATCATTATATTATATGCTTGCTACAATTGATACACTTAAAGGATACAAGGAATTGGAGGAAAGTATAGAAAATGCTAAGTAGAAGATATGACCATGTAATCACAATAATCATATATGAATTTAAGGCTTGAAAGATATACATGTGAAAGATCAAGATTGATATAATAATGATAAAAGAATTTTCATGTGGCCTTACAAAAAATAACGTTTCTAGCTCGCAAATGTTAAAATAAACAAATATAATATATATCCAGATATTTTCATAAAGTATAGACCATAATTTGTAGAGTTTAAAACATTATAAACTTCTTTTATAAAAGTTAGATTTTCTATCCTATTCTTTTTTAGAAGACATTATATGAATTCAATTTAAGATTATTGAGCATGCCATAACACATAAACATCTTATAATGTATAGCAATATGTTATCTAAATGTGTGTTAATTAGGAAAGTTAATTGGAATTTGAATTTAAAATCTTTAATAATTGGGATCATTTGGAGCCAAGCGTAGTATAAGAGTATGTTAGTTGTCAATATGTTAATGCATTAAGACGTTCCCATTTAGGTAGGCAAGAAACTAAATGGGGAATGAATGTTGTATTAATTTCACCATTACACTATGCCTCTAATTTCATGTGCATGTAAATCTAATATAATGGTACATTTCAAATTTTCATTCACATAGTGTAATAATGAGGTTTGATAACATTTGTTTTTATGTGAGATTATCATTATAGAGTAATATAATTCTTCTTTAGATAAGGTGTCACGCTTCTATCTAGCACAAGATACTATATAAAATCTTAATCATAAATAAACACTAGTGACAAATATAAACCCCTATAAATTGGTTAGATACAAAGTATGAAAGGGAGGAAATAAAAAATGATGCACAAATGATGATATTGACAAAAGCAACAATCTAATGGATTAAGAAGTAGGCATACACACACGGGGAAGGTACATGATGCCTCAATGTAATTTAAAACAATAAGATGGCACTAGAAGAATGATACCAAAATTTTAACATATACATGACATCATAATGGTAAAAATGTTAATGGCATGATACGGCTTCTATGATCAAAACATAATAAAGAATAAAGGCAATGAAGCAATTTATATCATAAGATAAATCTTTAATAAACATGAAATCATACATGAACGCATAGATAAAGATGGTGTGATGTTATCATAAGATCAAAATGTGTGAGCATACGAAAGATCACCGAATTGTAGGACATAAAAATGATATGAAGCATAAACATGTAATCATAAGGAAGATAAACATTTCATAGCATTGAAGTGGCATCTAATCATGAAATATATGAAGTAGGGCGACATTATAAATCATGGAGAATTGTAAAATAACAACGAGCATGTGCAAAACCAAGAACAAGAGAGGACCCAATATTTGAGCATCCTAACTTCATGTTTCCCAGAATCTTACATGGAAATTTCAAATAGCTCCCAATTTTTTGAAGCGACTTACTTGAAAATCCCACTACTTATACTAAGGTTTTAGCACCATACCATCAAATATGATGTCACATTAGCATGGCTTTTGGCCAAGGTGTTTCAAAAGATTCAAAAAATTGAGATTGATATGTGTGCACTAAGGCATATATTAATCATGCACTAATGTGGCAACACATGATTTTTTGTTTTCTAGATCTAAGAAACATATTTCATTCAATTATGAGTAGTAATCATCAACACTAACAACTTTAAAGTCACAACTATTGGTTCAAGATTGTTAAAAATAATCAAGATTATATCAACAAATGCTATAACAACTATTGCAACATGTTTACCTAGATAGGGTTCTTTCCCTATTAAAGTGGAATATAAAAAGTAGAGGAATCTAAAAGTACATAATTTAAAAGTTAAGACAAGTCATAGAGAGAAATCGTAGCATGAAGACAAGTCATTATTTGTAGTTAAAGACTTTATATCAAAATTGTATTAAAAAACTTAATATAATATAAATTAAATTAATGTATTTTTCATATACATAAAATTATACTCACTAACATATAACTTATATATAATTAAACATATAACTTATATATAATTACCTATCGGCATAACCCTTGCACCTTCTTCGGGTGCAAGTGCTAGTTTTATTATAAATATAAACGAATTACATCTTAAAGGAGGGCTAAATTTGATTGTCGACTCACCTTCCAGATGTTTTTTTTAATGATAATGATCCGAAGTTGCCCTTAAATGTTCAGATTGAGTAAGGCAACATCGTAGTACAAACGGCCATTGAATATATGCGTTGCTCGGGGCCGTCGTAGAGATCCATACAGACAGGGTATATTTTGGCCGGAGTCTAAAATTTCGCTTCAATTCGTATGATCCTTTGCTACGAGGGTTCGGGCAATCAATTTAAAGTTTCAGAATTTGGGCTGCTCTTCAATTCTCATTAACAGTAAGTCAAAAACCTGTTAAACCTTTTTCGTTTGTTCTGTACACAAAAACCCCATTTTCTTACACAGGCTTTATTGATGTCTTAATGATTTACATTTCCAATTTTTTTTCTAAACCGTTCAAGAAAAAGAGTAAAATTTGAATATTGTTTACGGTTTGGGGCAAGAAAAAGCAAAACAGGTGTTTGAATAAAGCTTAATTAGGAGTTCAAGACAATAGTTCTCTTGAATTTGAGAGAAAAAAGCCAAGGATTTGAATTAAGATCGAAAAAAATAATTTGGATTTCTAATGATAATTATTGTGACAGCTGAAGTAGCTAGTTAACGTTTTGAGCGATAATTTTCTTCAAGTGGAAATGAGATAATTGGTTGAAAATTGAAATGGTGCCAGTTTCATAGTTAGGGTTTCTTTCTTTTCTGTTTTTTTCGAATTTTCAGCATTCACAGTTTGAATGATTACTTTTTGTTCAATGAGCAATTGTTTAGTGAGGTTTTGAGAAGTTACCTCTGATAAATTCATAGTCCTGACTCCACCTTTTGTGCATTTATAGACGAACTAGAGTGACAGAAGCCTAAAGTGGAAGATCTTAAGGGTGGGGAAGGTATCAGTTAGGGTTTGAAAGAAAACTCAAGAAGGTAAAACTTCTTTTTTGCTCTATCAGTTTTTAATTCGTTCCTCCAAGCAGGAGGAAGCGCTTCGGATTTGGCAGTTTATGCGAAGGGAAAGGGAAATATTCTTTGGTGTTAATATATTTTATCAACTGGGGTTTGAAAGTAAATTTTAGCAGCCACACCGTACTAAATATTTGTTCATTCAATTCCTAAGTTTTGTTACTTTACACGAACAAGAAGGAATTGTGCTTCAGTGGCCCATTGAACAAGATCGTAGTTGCAATAACGAGGTCTGACATGGTTTTCATTTCTGGTCTGGATAAAAGTTTTCATGGCTCCGTGGGTTTTATCTCGAATTCAACAGCTTTGGCCTTTTGCAACCAAGAAGACTGATGATTTAAAAGTTTCAGATAGTCTTGTTGGTGCTCTGGTGGTTCCTGAATCAACGAAACAGTTTGTCTTTGCTCTTCGTGATCCTGATTCTCAATGTGTTGTTTACTTATTGGCTGCTGAGTCCTTGTCTGAACGGTCTGCATCAGATGCTGAATTCTTGGTTAAGGCTGTCAAACCAAAGGTTGTGGTTGCACAGATAGGCCCTTCGTCTTTGGATGATGTGCGAGCAGAGGAAAGTAATTTGAGTTCAGATAACACTTGTTCTGTCCCAACTTCTTTGTTTGGAGTGGTTAAATGTTGCTTTCTGGAGAAGATAAATTGGAGAAAGTTTGAGAGTAGGGCTGGTTCACAAGTCTTACAAACAATATTTGGAACAGGCTTTTATGGTCATGTTTTGTCTGCAAAACAAGCAGCTATAGAAAATAATTCTCTATTCCTTTTCCTTGAAACTCCATACAGCAATGTTCAAGCCAATAAAGTAGATACTGTTGAGAATGAACAGCCTTCCAACCAGAATGGACAACATGCTAGTGCCGTGACATCTTTTGCAGAGATCTCTCAGAGCAGTGCCTTTTTTGGGCAAGTGAAGGCATTGCAAGGAGATCTGGTTTTAAATGTACCTATGGGATATAAGAGGTATCTTATGGCAGACTCCCTTCACCCATCTGTAAAAGCCTTAGCTTCATCCATGGCTTTGTCTTTGCAAAATTCATCTACATTGGATCAAGAATCACAGGCTGTTTCAAATGAAAGATCAGAGCCTTCCTTTACACAATCTGAGAGTGATGCAGATGATCAAATTCCTTCTTTTGCACATTCTTTCTATTCGTTGCTGGTAGATTTGCATCAGATGTTTAATAATCTTCCTGCTGTAGATAAGGCTTTAGGTTGTGCAAGGAAAATGCTGGGTGATGTGGAACAAGGGAAAGAGATAGATTGCCAAGTATTATCTCAAGTCAACAAGTTTAGGATTGCAGTGGAGGGGCTCAGAGTTGCTCTCAATTCAGCAGCACGCACTCCCATCAAGAAGGGAGAAATGGACCTTAAAAATGCCAACTTTGATGACCTTCCTTATGAAGAGAAGTGCCATGCACTTTTTGCTCAAGCTCTGAGAAGACAGGCTCGTCAGTCTGACACATTAGTTGCTATTGTTGATGCTAGTAGCTTGTCTGGAATCAGAAAGTATTGGACAAATTCATTTCCTGAAGCAATAGCAGACTTAGCTGAGGAGTGTTTTATATCTGGTTATTCTGATGATGATGCTAATGGGGATGATTCAGACAGCAGGAGTAGGCTAGTGGACAAACCTGTTATAGCAGTAGGGGCAGGAGCAGCAACTGTTTTAGGTGTATCATCTTTTTCAAAAATTGTGCCAGTTTCATCTGTCGTGAAGATTGCCACGCTTAAATTTCCAGCTATCATGAAATTTGGGCTATTGCAGACAAAGAGATCTGCAGCCGCTATAATGGGTAACATTTTTACTCCAGCAAAGCTCCTAGTTCCAGCTTCGAAAAGTGTGATCCCTGGAAAGCTATTTTATGGTTATGGAGTCAATGCTCCTGCTAGTGTGAAAGCAGCAGCTGCAGCAGAGAAACTGAGACTAGCAACTCACAGTATTATAGCTTCTGCTGAAAGGTCAAGCTTGTCAGCAATTAGGACAGCCTTTTATGGTATCATGCGGAAAAGAGTGGGCAGGGCAACTGGAGCTCGCCCATGGATAACCTTTGGGGGCAGCATTTTGACTTGTGGGGGCCTTTTAGCATATGGAGATGGAATAGAGTGTGCCGCTGAGTCAGCTCCTGCAATGCCCACAATAGCACGTTTAGGACGTGGTCTTGAAAATTTGCGCCATGCATCCCAAACTCTACGGCAGATGGATTCTGCACGTGCATGGGAAAAAATCTACTCTTCGTTGGATAGCCTTCAGAAGGGAAAGTGATATGTTCAAGCACATTCCGGCTACAGAATGAAATAAGGCTTAATCTGACTGCAACACTTACATTTTTGTGTTGAGGGGCACAACTTCATTTACATCAGTCTTTGGGATGTAAAAGCTAAATAGAAAAGATGAAAGTATACTAAACTGGCACTCCAAGGACAGTCACAGCAAGTTTGCAAAATGAATCAATACAGTGTTTCTTCAATCAAAGCAATTCTTACAGGATTTTTATTGCTGCGAGCTAGCAAAACACCGTTAAGATATGCCTTATCTTTGAGCTACATGATATTTCTGGCAAGCTCTCTCTGCAAGTTTGGGCTGAATTTTGGTTTGATCTGCAAGAAACGTTCTTTTAGAACTTGGTGGAGTTTCATTTTGCAGGATTTGTTCCTATCCAGTTAATGAATCTATAATAGTGGTACAGGATGTTTCATTTATCCAATATTAGTTTGCATCTTGAGGATGGCTGATGTGTGAAATGTTAGGATTATCACCTAATATCTGAACTGATATTGTGGAGAATATTAGGATTTGCACCTAATATTCTGGTTTATTAGACATGAACTATGAAATTTGCTTTCTCACGAGGGTCAAAGTCAAAAGATGATTTGGAGAGTGGAGACGCAAGCACAATTGTAAATAGTGGTTGTATCCGATCATCCAAAATATCAAGTATTAATGAGTGTTCTGAGTGTATCTGCTCCTACCCGATTTAGGAAGATTTGCTTGCTAAAGTTGATGGAGTTTGAGATGGTTGTATTTATGCAGTGGTTAACAAAGATATTAATTATAGTTGACAGGAGATTGGTACTGGTATTGGTACGGTGTATGTATATATATTTAATGCCATTTTCTGAAAAAATACGTCAAGCCTATAAAATGAAACAAAAATGGAATTTGCTCAAATAATCAGTTTGCAGCTGACAATAGTGTGTCTGAAATCTACATATCTAGAATAATTAGATGCCTGATGGAGACACCACCTTTTGAATTGTAGTCAACCACAATATTATAGAGTTTATTAAAAATAATAGTGCAATTAAATATGAAACTGCTATGAACATCTAAGCCCCCTTCAAAATTTGAACAGTTTAAATAATCGATGAAAATGACAGTAACAAAGCATTTCAAAAGTAGTCCATCAAGGGCATTTTTGCTATAGTCGTTTTTGCTACTTTTGTAGCATTTTTGTTGTAAAGGGATCCACACCTTTGTTTCCCTTTTATTTTTTTATTGTTCTTCCCAGGTTGTGGTCTTGCTGTGTGAAGGGTTAGGAACCTAATTTCCCATTTTATCTATATAAAACAATAGTCCATCAGGGAAATTGGCCCTCCCAAAATTGCTAAGCATATAAACCCGTCATGAACAAAAATTAGAGAGCACCAACCTTGGCATTAATTGTAGGAGGCTATACCCATGTCTTAGCTGTCAGGGATCATTTCCATAGTATGACATCCTGATTTAGTAGCTAACTAGGGTTCCTCATTTTCCAAATTCTCTGTGAAAGGTCCTCCTCTTTCACCAAATTTCAGTGAGAGGATTAGTGAACAGATTTTGGAGGAAACTGGCTATTTTTTCATATGTATACCCATTCTAGACATAGAGAACCAATAGATTGTAGCCTTTGTTTGCTTCTGGTGTGAAGAGCTTCTATGGTCCATTGTGTACGATCATCTAGATAATCCTGGGCTTCCATTCTTAGCTTTCAAGCCTCAGATTTTCTACCTCTCCAGTTCCCTGGCTATCCAAAGTTTGGTTTACATATCCTACTTGTAGTTTGGGAATGGAGGTAATTTTGGTAGAGCTTAATTATGTCTTCTTGCTCCATGAGGTTTTGAAGGCAAAATATTGCTCTTCAGAAAAAGCTTGATGGAAGTGAGCCTCATCATTTGAAAAATGATTCCTGCATTGTAGAAAACCTTGCATAACTTTAGAAACCTGTTTTTTCCCCTAGAGGTGTCCAAAGGGTAAGGGCCTTACCACAGGGAGTATCTACATCAACATGAACCGAGCCAGTTCCAACAACGACATCACAAAAGTAGGGATTTAAGGATCAATCTTGTAGTCCGTAACTTGGCTGACTTCTTTTGGAATCTATCTCTCGACGTTAACGGCTTGGAAGCCAAAAACCATCTTGGCAAAGCAACGAGTAATTTTATGCCCTATTCTTTTTATCATTTGATGCATTGCTCCAAAATATTTCATAATTTATATATTGTGTTCACGAGCCTTGATAGGAATTAATTTTGACACTGCATGATAGGATCTGAGATATCAATCAATCAAAGCATGAACCCTAGAAAATCTTCTTATCTTAATTGAAGGCTTCTTTCAATTTGACAAATTTGCCAATTTGATTGACCAATTTTTGAACTAGTCTAGAATCCCTCATGATTAGAGGAAGGTTGTATAAGCACAATCAAATTAGAATATTATTATATTGGTTATGCTTACATTAGTGGGATCGAAGAAAGGTGTCCATGGGATTAAAAATAAAAATATCGGAAGTCGATGAGAGAAACCATGATCTAAAAGTTCCACTGAAGAAGTCTTCAGGTTGCTTCATTTTCTCTCTAC
This sequence comes from Chamaecyparis obtusa, assembly GCA_027943335.1. Lineage (NCBI taxonomy): Eukaryota > Viridiplantae > Streptophyta > Pinopsida > Cupressales > Cupressaceae > Chamaecyparis > Chamaecyparis obtusa. The sequence continues at coordinate 17,680 of BSBK01007504.1, forward strand.
ACCAGGCCAAGAAATCTTCAACATGGAGGCGTTTCCGCAGATTTACAGAAATAATGGATTTGTAATCTAATTTCTTAGATATTTCTTTAATATAGTTGTTTGGAATATGGAGATCAGTAGGATTTGCTTCCTTTGTGATCTTTGTATTCCCAGAATAAATGGGATAAAAGATTTTAGAATAGATGGGCTAGGAGGCCTAGGAAATAGTGAATTTTTTTTCCTGCACACGCTGGAAGTTGAAGTTTAGTGTGCTACCTCAGAATAATCTTTAAACCCATGATTTGAAACAGACCACCCCTTTAAGATTTGTTTTTGTTAAACAAAGATCCAAAAGTTGAATTGGTTGGGGAATGTCATTTGCATATTTATTGCTGTGTGTGTGAAAATTGTACCTGATCTGTAGACACAACACTCAGTAAAACATTAGAGGTTAGCAAAAATCAAAATCGTGCAAAATTGAAAGCTATCTAACCAAGCGATTTACTGCCTTCTAGTAGGTGCGAGATTAATGTTCTCAGATTGTTATCGAGATCAGTGACCTAGACGACACCTAAATGAAGGATTTGAATGCAAAAGATGGATATGAAATTGAATGCAATTATTCTATATTTTTGATATTTTATGATGCAATAATAATTGTAAAAACTGATATGAAATCTATGCTAAATGAAATTGATATGCTATGAATGCTATTGAAAATTGATATGCTATGAATCTAACAATGATATGAAATATGAATGCAAAAATAAGATTGATCTTACCAAAGATGTCGATTCGCAAAAGCTTTGATTCTTCAATTCCAATTCTCCAGCGTGATTGTGCAAAATATGAGATGATTTGTGAAGAGTTAAAGCCTTAATTTATAGAAATCCAAGGCTTTGGAGGTGCATGAATAAAAGCCATAAATCACTCAAATTAACTCATCTTGATTTTTGAGTTATCTGATCATAAAAGATAGTTAATTCTCAAAATCATGCAAAAACATGCAAAAACAGCTTTTTAACTCAAATTAGAGTTTAGATCAGCTTTTTGAACTCCAAAAGGATGTTGAGTTCCAAAAAGTCAATAACTTGCATTGATTTTCTGATTTGGAGTTTAACTGTTTCTTTTGAATATGCATAATAATTAAGAATTAAATAAATAAATAAAGTGATTTATCCTCAATTCAACTGATTTTTGAAAATAAATAATTAATTTATGGGTTAATTAACTATTTATTCAAACTTTTATTAAAAATTATATTATTAAATAATGACAACATGCTTTAATTAATTAAATAAGAATTTAATCAATTAAAGATAGGAATTTTGATTTATTGTCAAAATTAAATAATACAATTAATAATAGATAGAATTAAATTTAATTACATAATTAAGTGGCAAATATTAAATCTAATTAATTAAATATGAAAATATTCAATTAATCAAATTTTTAAGATAAATGTGATTTATCGCCAAATAATCATTAAATTAAAGATAATTAAGATAATTAGGAATATTACTAGGAATATTCCCCGATGCAAAATTTAAGATAATCAATTATGATTCGATGATGTTTAGATGTGCCTTAGGTTAGGACTTTGATGTCGATTTCATTCGAATTGAAGATGTAGGAGATTAATGAACTTATAGCCCATTTTTGGGGTATTACAATTGCGAGGTAAAATGAATACATGAAGCTAGGCAGAAATCTCACGAGGGACAATCTACGAAGAAACATCATGATGTTCACCTTTGGTTGAGGAGATGATAATGTAATGTTTTTCCTTATTTATAGTAATATAATGAGAGCTGCCCCCATGGTAGCAATTTACCAAAAATGAAAAAAAATATATTTATAGACACATACTTATAATGCACCTATATTACTAGAAGCATGAAACAAGAAACAAAAATTGTAATGATTGCTTATAAGAAACAGAATATATATATGTGTGTGTGCGCGCGCGCGCCCCCGTAACTAATTCGGTTTAGGTCGAAGAATCTTAACAAAAATAAATAAAAATCCAGGGATACCAAAAGGCATCGAAGGACATAATTACAAAATAGAACACCTACAAGACACATTAACAAACACAGACAACCCCACAAGGGCAACTTCAACCATTGCACATAAACTACCCAACAAAAGATATAGTTGTCGCACAACATCTATCAAAGTTAATTGCCTCCTAACTCCATTTGTGTCATGTCCGGAGCAAGCCTGGAATTTGATGGCCGTATTGGCAGTTTTTCCATTTTTAAACTGTATATGACGGGCTAGAAATTTATTGGACTGTACTCATTGACAGACTAAATTGACACTTAAATTTATTAATAAACCATCAAAATATGTTGTGGGTAATATAATATTATTAAAATATAAATATATTATTTTATAACATGTATGACAGTTATGTAGGATAAATATAAGATATTTTATAATATATATGTTTCTATTTTATTAATATATACTAATATCAATTTAGAATCTTTTTGAAACACAATGTTATGTTTCTTTGTATGAATTTTAGAAACTTGTTTTACTAATAAACACAATATTATTATGTAACATAAACAATATTATTATGTAACATACATATTTTAATGATCTCTAACTAATGCAACAACTACGACAACTACACTAACGATGGAAAATGTTGCCGCTCTCGCTAACATCTTTGTATCCCACTTGGAGGGAATTTCAAACTCTTTTCTTGCAAATGGGTTTTTGGCGGTGTTGTTGGTTGCTTCTGGGGTTCAATTGTGTGGTTTGCAGCTTGTGTCTGTGTTTGGGGCCATTTCCTAGCACTTGCCTTCCACAAATTTTGGCATGGAAGGGGTTGTGTTTGCGGGCGTTGGGGATTCCACTTTTTCTAGTGTTTGTCCATCTTCTGAGGCTTCTGTGATTGGTTCGAAGGTGACCCTTGGTGTGCCTCTTCTAACTGCGATGTTTGGAGGCTTCGACGTGGCTTCGGCTGCGATTCTCTTGGGTGCTCGCCCTAATGGTGGACCCTCTCTTTTGGGTTCTTACTCTGGTGGTCCTTCTGTTGCTACTCTGGCTCCCAATGTTGGTGTCTCTAGTGTAGTTAGGGGTAGGCCCCCCCCTCATAATTCTACTGCTACTGGTGGAAGGAGCTACACTCTTGCTTCTAAATCTTCTACTACCATTCCATCTAAGGTGAAAGGTCATCCCATTGCTTGTGTCACGACGCCACCTATGGTTGTTAGTGGCCTTGAAGTGGTGGAAAATGTGGAGTTCTACCAACAACATGGGTTGGTTGGTAGATTTGCAAGCCTTTGGCCCTCTCTTTCGAATCTTCACGGTTGGATTTCTAGCTCTTGGAAACCTCTTGTCTTAGGTGATATTGAGCTCTATCCTTGTGCTAAAGGATTTTTATTGTTGCCTTCTCCTAAAGATCGTGATCCGATTCTGAACAAGTTGTGTGTTTGGAGAAATCATTCCCTTCTTGCCAAACCCTGGACAACCTCTTTCAACCCTCTCACTGAACCGCTCAATGTGTGTTCAATGTGGGTTCGCCTCCCATATCCCCCACTCCATTTTTCAGAGATGTCTTGTTTTGAGGTGATTGTGAACTCCTTTGGCCAGTTCCTTAAGGTGGATGTTCCTACAACATCTTTGGGTCATTCCACTTTCACCCGTATTTTGATTGATATGGATGTTTCTCAACCACTTCCCGGTGACGTGGTGCTCATGGTTGGGGATAGGCTATGGACCCAAGTGCTGTATTATGAGGGCCTCCCTTTTTGTTGTCGACGTTGCTTCTCTATTGGTCACATGGCCTTGGATTGTGCTCTTTTGCAATGCAAAGATGTTGCTACTTGATGGAAGGTTGCATGTAATGATCACCCGATAGTTCGAGCTATTGACTCTCTTTCTAAATCCTCCTCCAAGGATTCACAAATTGTTGACGAAGATGTTACCCCTGCGAACAATCTTGATGAAGCTCTTGTTGCAGATTGTGTTCAGTCTGCTGAGGCCGCTCCACATCTTGCCCCCGATACATCCCTTGTTGTTGCTCCTCCTAATAATGCTTTGTCCTCTAGCTAGAGGGACATTTCCACTCCCTCTTCCTCTACCACTGCTCTGTTCCAAACTTCTACTGATGTTGCTCAGCCTCTACAACAATCTGTTCATTGTCCTGGTAGCCATCCTAGTAGAGTTTCTTTTGTTAGGGAACCTAAAGATAGTATTGCTTGGACTGTTGTCTAGCAACGTAGGAAGAACTCTCTCCTTTCCTCTCTTGCGGTGTGAGTTTTGGCCCGTTTCGGTTGGGCAAAAGCCTTTGTTCTTTGTTTCTTAACTTTTTATTCTTGTTAGTACCTTTTGTGCTAACATGGTACTGTCGATGGCTTGTTAATCTATTGGTGGGCCTTGTTTTCTTTGTAATGGGTCAGCCCCCTTGTTTTGGCTATTGTTATTATAAAAAATATATATTTTTAATATTATTTATTATATATTTATATTTATATTATTTTTATCACAAATAATTATTTTTATATTGTATATTATTATTACTTTAGAATCTTTTACATATAAAACATTATGATTCTAGAAACATGCTTATATTTATATTAATGTAGAATTCTTTTTAAATAAAATATATGAACTTAGAAACTTGTCTAGTTAATTTGATATTTTTATAATTTGATATTCTTTTTATATCAAAAATAAAAACTTCTATGATTTAAATTTTTACTGTATATTATTATTGATTTAGAAACATGCATAGTTAATTTGAGATTTTTGAATATATGACTAATTTATAATTATTTTTTATTATTATATTTAGATTTTAAAATGTATATATATATATATATATGAATTTAGAAACTTGCTCTTGTAAATTTAAGATTTTTGCATGTGTTACTAATTTAAGTACTTATTTTCTAATTTTATATTCTATGTATCTATATAAAAAATTCATATCACTAAGAATTTTCATTTCTTGTCAACAAACAATTGTATCTCAAATTTATTGTAGCTTCAATCTTTTTTCTTTCTCATTTCTTATCAACAAACAATTGTAATCAATTTTATTGTAGCTTCAATCTTTTTCTTCCTCATAGTGAATCACAAGCTTAAGGTAACTACTTTAGTATATAATTACATTCTAAATTGTTTTTTGTATGGGGATGTGTTAGTCCTAAGATCAAATTACTAAGAGGGGGGGCATGGTAATCAGCAATCAACCAATTTTGTAACTTTTTAACCTCTTAAAATTTACCACAACATTCACAAGATTATCTTTAATAGCAACAAATGAAAAATATAACCATAAGCACATTCACATAACAATGAAACACTTGACACATAAATTTATCTCGTGGAAACCCAAATCGGGGAAAAACCACAGTGGGGATTAGTACCCACTAAATGATGTACTCTTTTGAAGTACGCCATGTGAAGAGCATAACCCTATTAGGAGCTTACAAAAGCAATGTTAGGTGCTATCCGGTTAAGAGATTTACCTCAGGCCTGTTAGGACCTTTACCGTGTTAAGAGTAGCCTTGTTAGAGGACTTCAAACACAATCTAATGTGCTACCTTGTTAGAGGAGTTACAATAGGGACCTGCTAGGATCCACTTGATTAAGGGATTTTGATTGTTGTAACTGTTAGGGCACAATTGAGAGTATGATTTGTAAAATAGCACTACCTCTACTTGATCAGATCCACTGAAGCACAAAATCTCTTCACAACACAACTAACTCTATCCTGACTTGATCACAATTTGTACTTTACACTGCACTTTCCCAACACATGATCAACACACTTAAAACTTTCAACTTCATCACTTAAATACTATTCATCAAGTCTTAGAGTCTTCCACTACCTTAAGCAAACCCTAAAATTTAATTTCCAATATCTCACTCAAATTTAACACACCACAATACAAAATTAAATGTACAAAATAATTTTCCAAGACCGCGTCAACTAATACAATGATTTTACATAGAATTTTGTGTCATGGGGCCAAACACGTTTTTCCCAAACACTTGCTTCCACAAGAATCTTCTCCACACGCAAGCATCAAACAATGTGATGCCAAATCATCATCTCCAATCTTTAGGACACATCACCAAATCGTGACTGACTCAACTGAATTCACCACAATCCCTACACCAATCATCGATCAAAGATTCATCAATTGTCACTCAAGAACACAAACACTTCAACTTGTAACATCTTTGTCTCTTTCTCATTGGTCATCTATCCTTTACACTAGTCACTCAAATCAGTTGCGATTGCAACCATAGCTTCTACACACTATTGTTCACCATATCCTATAATCACACCACAAGACACAACAAAGATTTGACAAATCAATCAAATCACCTATCACCTGTCACTAACTGTTCTAGAAATTGCTCTGACAACCTTCATTTGATCATAACTTTCTTACTGGTCCACATCAATGGTAGCGGTCATGCATTCAATATTTAGAGACATCCCCAAGTCTTTCATAAGAATCGCTACAACTGAAACTTACCGCACCACCTTGATCATTATACTTATTCTTAGCAACATACTAGGAACACTAGGTCAATACTTGACATCAATGACAACCCAATAACTAATCTTCATACAATCAAATCTATATCATTACAGCTCCAGAAGTCACTTATCATCAATTGGCATCAGTTATGCCAACAAGATGTAGGGATGTAGGGGAGAATTCCATGAAACCTCTTGTTGAAGGAACACAAGAAAGTTTTCAACACTTGATAGAAGGTTATATTCAGTCTCTCATTGATTGTTTGAATAAAATATTTCTAGTTCTTCCTCTTTTTAATGCAACAAAACTCTTTTGTTAATTCATTGCATTTGAGTTGTGAGGGTTTCAAAATGAAAGATGCATGCATAGAGAGTCTTTTGTAACACAAAATATTGGCATAGAAGTTATGCTCACATGATGAAGTTATGGAAAAATTTTCTTACTATTCTTGCAAGTAATTTATTGTGAAAGAGGATTTTCAAAATAAAATATCATCAAAGATGTTACAAAGTCAAAGTTGGGTTTCGATACACTAGATGCATTGATGAGAGTATCCTTAAATTTATCTGAAACAAATAATGTAAATTGGAAAGATATATATTAGATATGGAAGACCACAAAGTTGTGAAGAGTTTTTGACCTTTGATATCATTTGTTTTTATTATTTTATGTTTTGTATCCCAATTTCAAATGAATAAATTAAAACAATTTTTTCTTTTAGATTAGATTATTAGATGTTTTACTTTTGAGTGACTTTTTTAAAATTACAATTTCTATTTAAAAATCACAAATCATATTAATAAAATATTTAAATTTAAAATTATTTATTAATTTATTCATGAATTTAAAAAATTGACAATTAGTATTTTTCTTAAGATGTAAAATTAAAGGCACTAAAATGACTAAACCATCATAAAAAATTCATATGATAGATAGGGGTGACCGTCAAATTCCAGGCCTGGTCCGGAGGATGATCCTTGAGCTCCCAGGCCGGAGAGTTTATAATGTCATCTTGAAGCAGCCTAATCAACATGGCCGAGAAATTACTCCACTATTGCTTCTTACAAATGTCCTCTCTTTCCATCGATATCCCATAATCGGCCATCCAATCAACGATTTGGTTTCCAAAATGTTTGATATGAGAGAAAACCACTTGCTCTACATCCCTTATCACTCACTTTGCATTGTACAATACACTCTCTGAGCCCCAAAATTTCAATTTCCCTCCATTCATTGCATTAATGATCAAGTTAGAGTCCCCTTTAATCCAAAGCTTCTTCCACCCTTTTTCCATAGCAATCATGATCCCTCATAGCATAGCAAGAGCTTTGGCTAAATGTGCCCATCGAGTGACCTTCATTGTCTCTAAAAATCGCTTCACCACCAACTTTTCCAGGACTACATTTCGTAGCTCCGTTGAAATTTTTATCCATCCTTTATCAAGGAGATACTGACTAATTTCGTTCGAGAGATTACTATCATTGGCCCATTGAGCAACGAGCCAGAGACAATGGGGCCAAGCATCCCCCAAATATTCTCAATGATATAAACCTCCCTGCTACTGCTCTTATGGATTTCCCCAATTTCCATTATAGTGCTTTCAATCGTGTCCCAAACCCTTTCAACCCCTCTACTTTTACCGTGGAAAATTCTCCTATTCATTTCAATCTAGATATTCCACACAACTAGTGCAAGAGAAACATTCCAAATAATATTGAGTCCAGTACTCTGAATCTTCAAGAACCAACACTCCAAATGTCGAGGGATGCTAGAAGGATGAGGCTAGGCAATAGTCTATCTAGACATAAATTTATTTCAAAGGTAGCTAGCAAAACTATAGTGAAGAAAGAGATGATCGTTATCCTCTTTATTGGCTTCACACATCACACACTTTGAAGGCCCCTCCTTACCCAAATGTCTCATTTTATTCCATGTGAGTTCCCTTCTCGTGCTGACAATCCAAAGAAAGGAGTTTATTTTAGGAATATGATATTTACACCAAAAGTTCTTCAACACCCACTGAGCCTTGTCATTCTTGTAGAAGAGGTCCTTGAAAATTGTCTTCACCTAGACTTTCCCATTACATTTATCCCCCCAAACTAGCCTATCCTCCCTAAAAGGGCTAGCCAAAGGCAATTTATCAACCTCATTCTAAATCTCTATACACTCCTTCCTTAGCTCCCTCCTAGGAATCTCAAGCTTGCCTCAATAATGGTATGGGGCTTGTCCCTCAATGTAGTCTTTGACCTTATACCATTTAATGTCCTTGAAATGGTTAATCATTGGTCTATACTAAGGGATTTCAACCAGTGCACTACAAACCAACCATCTATCCCTCTAAAACTTAATCCTCCTACCATCTCCAACATGCCATCTTAGCCTAAGTAAGATGAGCTTCCTTCAACAACCAAGGAAATTCCAAGTACTAGAGCCTAAGGGGAGGGAGATCTCGTTATTGAATAAGAATTCAATTTTGCATTAAAGATATTTTGCTTGCAACACCTTCCTCCAAATCTTTTCCTTATCCTCATGGATTCTCCACTCCATCTTGCACGCCAAAGATAAGTTCATCTCCTTGCATTTGCTGATACCCAATCCACCACATTCCAATAGATTCACACATCGTCCCACTTCACCAAATTATATTTGAAATTATCCCCATAACGTTTCCATAAAAAGCTCCTCCTGATATCCCCAATCATCTTGGCAACCTTGTTGGGAATTTGAAAAACCAACATTGTGTAAATCAAGACAATAGACATAGAGGCTTTGATGAGAGTGATTATACCTTCCAAAGATAGTTAATGTCACTTTCAAGAATCCATCATGCCATTAAATTTGCTAACAACCCCACTCCAATTATTCAACATGAGTTTTTTAGAGGCGAACAACATACCAAGACACTTGCTTGGAAAAAAAACCAATATCATATCCTAAAGTCCTTTGGATTTCCAAACCTTCCAAGAAAAACAACTTCAAGAAGTAAATACATGACTTTTGCATCATTCACCTTTTGATGTAAAGCTTGCTAATATTGAGCCAGAGTAATCTTGAAAGCACGAGGTTTTCTCCCAGTGGCTTCATCGAATAGAAGAGTGTCATTCACAAATTGTAAATGAGTAATATCTCTAATACTACTTGAGACTTGCAATCCTTTGATATCACCATATTTGACCTTGTTTTGGATACTCTTGTTGAGGACCTCAGCCAAAATGAGAAAGAGGAAGGGGGATAACGGGTCTCCCTAATGAAGCTCCCTATTAGCACTAAAAAATTCTATTGGCACCCCATTAATGAGGATAACATAAGAGGGGGGATAAAATGCAGTTGTTGACCTAATTACACCAAGGTCATAGAATCCCATCTTCCTTATGATGTTGATCAGAGACTCCTAGGAAACCCTAATGTAGGCCTTATTCATATTGATCTTGATGAGCATTTCTTCCTTCTTTTATTTTGAATAGAGTGAATCACTTCATGTGCAATAAAAATACCATCCAAAATTAGTCTATTCTTAAAAAATCTACTTTAAACATTTGAAATGATATCTCCAAACAAACCTTTCATTGAGAGGTCATAGCCTTAGTCATAACCTTATAGATGACATTGCACAAAGTGGGCCTATATGATAAAAAAAGGTCAAATCTTTCATGTTGGGAATGAGTGCAATGTAGGTAGTGTTCCAAGGCTTGAAAATAGATCTATCAACCCTACTTTCCTCCACAACCACGAAGACATCATCCCCCACGATGTGGCATTTTTTTTTGAAATAACTCAAATTGAAAACCTTCGGCGCCAGGGGACTTCCTAGGGCTCATGAAAAATACTAGTTTTTATTTTTCTTCTTTAGAAAATGGTGCTAATAAGAAATAGTTTTGATCATGATGGGGCTCAGAATATTATTCAAAAGTTCACTTTGGGCATCCCTTTTCTCAATTGTAGGGGCACTAAGAAGATCTTAGAAATATTTTTTCCCCCTAGATCTAATGGATTTTACATCCTCTATGATATTCTCATCAAGAGTCTAAATATTGGTAACTCAATTATTTTGTCTTATGTTTTTTGTTGCAATAAGGAAGAAATTGATGTTTCTATCTCCGTCCTCTCTGGATTCATGATTCTAGAAGATTTCCTTCATTCATAAAATTCTATTCAGATCCTCCAAAAGGCCTGCCTCCTTAGCATGAAGCACAGAGGAGAGGCCTTTAGCAATTTTTTATTCTATTTTTTGTAACTCGAGCTCCACATTTTCCTTATTTTTTAAAATATCACCAAAATAATTCTTGTTCCAAGTTTTGACATTGTTAACCACCTTAAGCTTATTGTGTAAGATAAACCTACAACTTCTACCACTTCTCCAAATTCTACTCAAAATTAGGGGCTTCATAGCACATAGCCTCCATCTTAAAAGGAATACCTCTAGGCTTAGAGGCCTTATGCACTAAGATATAAATTGGCCAATGATCAAAACCACCAAAAGGTAAGATATTAGTAAAAAAAAATTGAGTAGCCACCAATCTGAGTCAACAAGAAATCGATCTAGCCTGATTGAGATATTTTCTTCCCCTAGACACTTGTTAGACCATGTAAACCATCTTATCTTAGGTTTGACATCCATAAGGGTTAAAGCTTGGCAACACCTTCAAAAGGCAAGAGAACCTTGAGAGAAGAGTTCTCTACCACCTTTCTTATCTCCAGGGGATAATATATCATTAAAATCTCCCCGAATAAGCCAAAAGTTGGTATTATACAATGTTCTAAAACTTTTGAGATAGCTCTCCACAACTCTAATTTGTCTCCTACATAATTAGGCACATACACATTTGTGACCATAAAAAATGTTTCTTTTGACTATGTTACATCTGATACTCATACATAAATCCTTAGCCTCAACTACCTCCCCCTTGATAGAGAACTTGTTCCAAAGAATCTCCAGTCCCCCTATTGAGCCAGAGGTACTAGTTGTCATTCCTTCACCATTTTTATAGAGCCATAGGATAATACTTAAGAAGAGACCTTTATCCATTTTGGTTTCCTAAGTAAACACAAGGTCTGAATTTTCAACTTCAATTAGCCATTTGAGAAAACGATGCTTCTCCAAACCACTAAGGCCCTAAATGTTCCAATTGAGTATCTTCATTTTTCCTAGATTCAGGGATGTGCTTGCCTCCATTAAAAGAAATCTGCCACATTAAAGCCTGAGTTACATTCTCAACCTCCTCCAATGCTTTCAATTTGTCTTTGGTAGCTTCACCTTTTCTATCTCTGGTATTATTCCGCCCCGTGTCCATATGTAAAACAAACTTTCCTTGAAATTTCTTTGTTGTCCTAGTGGCAATAGACCACTCATTTTCTTTGTCTGAGTTATTTCCTCCAGCACCAACAAGATTAGATGAAGGGAAGCCCTTTCCTAGCCCAGATCTAATATTTCTCGCATCTTCAAGCCCTGGAGGGGAAATAACATCTTCCTCCCCTTCCTTGGCCTCATCTTGAGGCAGCCCATCAACCAAAACTTGTTGTTTCCAACGCCCGAAGATCCTCACACCCCCTAGATACCAACTAGGATGGGGATTTCATCCCAGTTTCTACCTCCTTTTTCCTATTATCCTCCATTCCCTACTTGAATCTATCCTTCTATGATGACCTATTCCCATAGCCCAAACCCAATTGCTCACCTCCTCTATTGCTTACTTTGTGAGTTTTCTTACACAATCTCTTACCACAAGACCAATATGACCTAACTCAAAACACTTCAAAGGAAGAATTTTTTTAATCTAATTGTTGCATCATTACCTCCAATATTGAATTCAAATGAATGGTGTGCTTGAGAGGCTTACTTAAATCTAAATTGACAAATATCCTAGCGAAAAGACCTAGGATGCCATTTTCAAGAGGGTCTAAAGACTGCATATATATCCCCAAAGAATTGCCAACAAGTTTGAAAACCTACTATATTCTTAACTCCATAGGGAGCATTTGTATTTGTATCCAAACTAGGGAAGCCCTAATCCATTCGATGTAGGGAATAGAATTAGGGCACCAAGCCCTAGTGTATAAACCAACATTTCTTAAAAACCTTGGTCTCCCTTTGAGAACCTTCTCTTTGTCTAGTCTTGTTTGAAGCATGAATTGGATGAACCCTAATGCCACAAAATTAATCTCTAAAACCTTTCTGACCCATGTGTGAGATGCCCACATCTTGGTTCGATCCATGGTCGACCAAATACTAATTAAGTTAGCTATTATGGCCCATTTCTTTAGTCTTTCAATTTTGGAGTGCATAAAATGACCAAGAATGACAATATCCACTACTTATACAAATACCAAAATAGTCACATTTCTAACTACCAATTTCGCAATCCCTCCTCCATTCATTTTAGCATATTTATATTCTTGATTGAGAAGAAGAGACCCCATTTCCATTGCTCCATTGTCAGTAATGAGAATCACAACCTAACCTTGATCATTCTGCAATTCACACCCCTCTATTACTTTACTCGACATCATCTAACTTTGAATGTTCTCAAGATTGTGATTATATTAGTTCATATAATAAAAATAAATTATCAAAAATAATAATTTTTTTTTTTAAAACAACAATATATGATTTAAAAGTGTATCATCCTAAAAAGTAAGCACCCTTAATTAGGTGCTCATTTTAGCCCCATTTCAATATGTATGGGTTCCCACATTAATTTCACACTCTCCTGGCACTTATTGGACCTTCAATTTAACATGATAGGTCCTATATTGATTTAATTTATTCAAAACTTGAGGTTGGACCTTATTTATAAGTGTGCTCCTTTATTTTCCCTCTAATCAAGTAATTCATTTCATCACCTAGGCCCTATATCACTATTTTTTGGCCTTCATGACTTGTTCCAACCTCAAATTGAGTTATACCCAAGAATCCTACACTTGCTGACTTTCTTGGGCACCTGAACCAAATTTTGGCCCATTCATCATGGGACATGTTTCCAATGGCGACTTGTCCTTGGGTTTTTGGGCCCAGATTTCACTTGGTAGTCTATGGGTTTTGGGGGGAGATCCAATCTTGTGGTCGACATGATTACTTTTTAATACCCAAAATGATGTGAGATGTCTATATCTCCTCATTTTGTTATCAATTACTAGCCTCAAACATTCACTATCAATATTTCAATCATTCATGAGAAATCAAGAAAATCAGAGCTCAAGATCTCTTCTACAATTAAGCATCTAAGTCTTCAATCCTTCAAAGAATTCATCTTTTTCTCCATCAAACATTGTAGGAAAACTACAACATCCATCATTCAAGGAATTTCTCTCATGATTTACTTTTAGATCAAGCTATTGCATCAACATTTTTTATCACATCCAAAGAGGCATCACACCATCAATGTATAAGGTGTTTTACCATTCAGATCTAGTTACTATTTCATCTTTCGTTATACAATTTCCTTTCATTTTAAAGGTTGATTCCTAAAGAGGGGCTAGACTAAGACAAACCCCTTTATCTAACCTTCTTCCCCACTTTTTGGTGTGTAGGAATAGGTTATGGATTTTTTGAATCAGATCTGGGAAGATCAGGAGTAGTCATAGGATATGTGAAAGTTTCAACTAAAAATACTAGAGACATGTCGCTATTCTCAACATGTCCTGGGGACACATCACCATTCTCAACATGTACCTATCATTTTGAGCCTAAATTTGGCAAGAGGTGAGGTAACTATTAGAATGTGAGGTAACTATTAGAATGTGAGGTTTATGTCATCTTTGTTTTTGTCATTGATGTCAACATATCTTTATTCTAGCCTCTTGGCATATCAGTTGTTGTGGAACTGACTAGTTTGGTGTATCAATTGTGTATTAGTTGATGTGCACTGATAGTCTATTTGTTTTGGTTGAGTGTTCTTGATTGGATCGATCCTATTTAGATGCATATCCTTTGTAGGTTTTGGTCCCAGGTATGTATGTGTAACATGTTGATCATGTCTTTTAGAACCAATGGCTTTGGAGATGGTGTGGTGTGTTGGCTTGAGAAAGGCCTGTTGTAATGATCGAGGTGGTCCTCATTTCAATTCTTACCACCGCGAGAATGTCTTGGTGCAACCTATTTCAAATGGTTTGGCTGACTTGGTGGATCTCATCTTGTTATATAACTAGCATGAGGAGTTCAATTTTTCACATGTATCTGATAAGACTCATATGTGTTGATATGCGAAGTGATTGTGAATCTATTTGTAGGAGATCTGTGTTCGCATGTAGAAGTGTGTTGATCTCATTGGTGGCTTCTATCTCTTTTCATATTTTCTGGTTGTGAGCCTTATTATATTGACATTGAGCCTTGTGTATCAGTAGTGAGCTGTTATGTATTGGCAGTGAGCCTTATTGTATTGGTAGTGAGCCTTTGTAAAAATAATCATGCACGTGTCACCTTAACAGGTGTTTTTATGTTTCATGATAATTAGCTTCTCTGTGGTTTTTCCCATCTTGGGTTTCCACATAAATCCTAGTTTTCTTTGTCACTTTTTCTGTGTTCTTAATGCTTTCATTTTATATGGATATCTTATGTGCGTAACCGACAAATCCAAAGTTGTTAATACTATTGATTGTGAGTTAACTAACAGAGGAACATTTTTATAATTTGTGTGGGAATAATTGATTCACTCCCCTCTTAGTTATTTGTTCAACAATTGGTATCAGAGCTCAGTTCCTCGGTGAAGAGCTTAAGCACTTGAGGTAGATTCGATGATGAACAAATTGACTATCCCTTTGTTTGATAGATCAGATTATAGTTCATGGAGAGATCAAATAGAAGGATACTTGGTATCGATTGTTTACAAGATCTGGAAGCATGTGGAGACAAAGTATGTACTTCTTTACAATGATCTTAACACTCAGACTGAAATTGAGACATATGAGGAAAACAAAAAGGAAAGGTATGCTATTACTAGTGCTTTATCAAAGATTGAATTAGAAAAGGTTATTTCTTTGAAGACTACTTATGAATTTTAGGGAAAGTTAAAAGAGATCTGTGAGGGGATTGATAGAGTTAAGTTATCTAAGAAGTTGACAACTAAGAGACATTATGAGAATCTTAGAATGAAAGACGGTGGAGTTATCAAAAGTTACTTTCAAAGAGTTGAGAATGCATTGAATGAAGTCAAGAATCAAGGAGGCACTATTATTGATGATGACTTTATGTAGAAGATTTTGATGACTTTATTAGAGAACTACATTAATAAGATCTTAGTAATTGAAGAGGAGTATGATCCAAATAAGTTTACCAAATAATTAATGTTAGTACCGTAGTATGATCCCTATAGGCTTCAATACTAACCATGTTGTTGAGGCTAACACTGCTCTTTATGGTCTGTTGTTAGCTAAGAGGAAAAACTATAGAAAAGTGTGGGTTGAAGGGGACTCCCTAAACATTATTAAATGTCTAAATAATACTATGACCCATTCATGGACAATAGCCAATGCTATTAACAAATCTAAAAACATTATTGATTCCTTTAATGAGTGTATTATTACTCATAATTTTAGGGAGGCCAATTCGGCGGCTGACTGGGCTACGAATGTGGCTTGCCAAAGCCAGGTGGATATCGAGTGGAATGATGATTTTGTCCTCCCTATTGAAGGGATGTCATTAATTGATAAGGATCGATTAAACAATAGGCAACACGTTCTTAATGAAGATCATATTAATGAGTAATCAATGCAAAATTTTGTGTGAAGATGATGAAGGACATTGGGGTGATTTTGAGGTGATTACTACTTTCACTTGGTGTGATTTATGGGTCTTTTGAGGTGTTAGAGGGCATTATACAACTTTAAGCCTAATTTGTAGAGTGTTGTGAGAAATTTTGAGAAGGGGTTTCCTGACTGTTGTAGAGCTATGGGAGGTAGAAAGAAAAGGTGTGAACCGGGGAACTATAACGAATGGAACCAAAACCAAGAGGTGTGGAACATTGTCAAAGATGGGGGTCTGGTGATTTATATGGAGAAGCTGCATGGTGAGAAAGTTTTCATTACCAGGCACTTCATTAAGACCTGTAACAAAGGGAAAGTCATGGTGGGAACACAGAGCATGGAGGTGATTGAGGAGATCATCGTAGAGGCAACAGGTCTAAAGATAGAAGGAATTAACTTCTACAGGGACAGGAAAATATCAGATAAAGCTCTGGAGGCTTTTGCGCCAATGGAGTAGGAGAGGAAGCGTATGATAAAGGTGGATAATTCATACTTTAATCCTAAAAGTATTTCTAGGCCGTGGAGACCGGTTCTCTTTGTGATTATTAGCTACATTACTTTGGATGGTAGATATACCAAAATTTACAACCATCGTCTGATTTTACTGAATCATTTTAGGCATGGGGTTAAAATAAATTTCCCCTTTTATCTTTTGAGCTCTTTAAATGCTACAATTCTCAGCTGGCAGAGGGATCCTGATGGTGACCACGCTTGTCATGATGGGTTGATGGTCCTCATTTATGAGGTTCTAAAATCTAAGAATGTTGAGAGGCCTCGGTTAAATAGGAAGGCCCTCGAAGACTATGATACAGATGGTAAAGAATCGAAGGAACCCTTCATGGAGGAAATTGAAGATGATGAGGGTGACTCTAAGAAGTATCAGGAGTTTGTTCTCAAAAGAAATAAGAAGAAAATCAAGGTGGAGGACTCAGTCATTGATATGGAAATGGAGGAAGAGGAGAGTAGGGAGGACAATATCAAGAAGAAGGGTAAAAACAAAATGGAGCCCATTGGGAAGCGTACTAGAGCCAAAAAAGGGAATAAGAAAAGAGCTAAGAGGGTTTTCATTTCCTCTGATGAGGGCTCTTCTTCTCAGGAGAATAGCCAGGATAAACAGGAAGAGCGGGTGGAGAATGACCCTGTTGTGGAGGAGAGTGTTGGGTTGGACCAAAATGTACTGATCGATGAAAATATTCTGCAAGATGTTTCCAAGGATGTGACCAATATTAAGAAGGATGGTCAAGAGAAGGACGCGACCAACACTGAGAAGGATAAGGTGGAGACCTCCAAGGAGGAGATGGTGGGAGAGAATAAGGATTTTGAGAATCTGGGGTGTCTTGTTTTCCTTATTAACCTTAGTAACATGAAAAGAGACATCACAACTATGAAATCCCATATTCATCAGCTTCAAAAAGAGACTGGGATTCTTGGAAAGATGAATCTAGGGGAGAAGCCCATGGGTCAATGTATTGATGAGCTGAAGGAGACAGTCAATAGGGCTGAGGGGCTCTCTGCCTTTAATGACATAATCATTGCTATGGAAGAGAAAATTGAAAATGGTGAGGTAATGAAAAAAAGAATTGAAATTATGGAAAATAGAGTCGACAAGCTAGAGAAAATGGTTGGTAATATTGTGGAGTAGAGTTTTTCTATTCTTAAGGCTTCGGCAAAGCATGTTAAGATTCTGGTGGACAAAATGGACCGAGGGGAAGGGGAGTAGGCGATCATCGAGGTCAAGGAGGATAATGCTTCCAGCAAGAGAACTAGATCAAGGTTCAAGAAGCTGGAGGATAATAAGAACAATGACATTGAGGAACTCAAAGCATCCTCTGCTAACATGTAGTTGATGGCTGAACAACGACATATCTTATGAAATGTATTTAGCCAGCTGGTTGTTGTCCTTTGTTTATTTCTCTATCTTTTTGTTTAAGGACTTGTTTGTGTGTCTCTTTTTGGTGTTGTTACATGGTTTCTATTGGAACTTTAATGCCTATCTTGTAATCTTGATGTAAAAGGTTTTAGGTCCTTTCAAAACCCGCTTTTACGTAATCAAAACATTTGAGTTAAGAAAGTTTGGAAGAGACAAGAATAGATATGAAATGACATTAAAAGAAAAAAAATAGATGATGATCCTAATGGTGATGATGAAGAAGATTTTAAAGAAAACTTTGCAAGGAGATTGAAGAAAGCTACTGGCAAGTATAAAGGTATGTTACTCTTAAAATGTTTTAGATGTGGTAAAATTGGTAATTTGGCTACTTCATTTTCTGAGAAAGGTCCTAAACAGAAATTTAAGAACTTCAATAAGAAAGCTTACTATGTGAATGAATCTCAGATGATGAATCATATATAGAAGATTGTTTGTTTTATGCTAAAGAGGATGAGAAATTGGAAATTTATATTACTAACATGTGCTAAAGTTGATGATGATGTTGAAACTGCTTGTATGTTAGAAGAAATAAAAATGAATGGTTGATTGATACTGGTTGTTCTCATCATATGACCAGAGATCAAAGTAAATTTGTGTCACTTATCAAATATGATAGTGGTCCTATTAGATTTGGTGATGACAATGAATTTTACATTGTTGGTAAAGGATCTATTACTTTGATGGAAATATTAACACTGACATTCTTTATTATGTGAAGGGTTTGTATCACAATTTGTTAAGTGTTGGATAGATGTGTGAGAATGGATATTATGTTATTTTCAAGAATGAAGGTTGTGAAATCAGGAAAAGGTCAGGAGACCTAATTGCAATCGAGAAAAGAATGGGAAGAAACATGTACTAGCTAGAAGGAGAATCAATAGGATGTTGTTTATTATCTTAGACTGATGATAGTTATCTTTAGAATTAGAGGATGTGTCACATAAACTTTGATAACCTGGTGAGAACAAGCTCATCTCATGCAATGAGAGATCTACTCATACTGTGTAAACCTAAAAAAAAAATTTGTAAAGGTTTTCAATAAGGAAAATAGAGAAGAGAATCATTCAAGGAAAATGACTATTCATCTACTAGTGTACTAGAGATTGTGCACATCAATCTTTTTGGTCCTTCTAAAACAATGATTTTTCAAGGTGAAAGATACTTTATACTTTTTATTGATGACTATTCAAAGATGACATGGGTTTCTTTTCTTAGAGATAAATTTGAGGCTTTTAAAAAGTTCAAGATATTTAAGGCTAGAGTTGAGATTGAGTGTGGTTAATCCCACCCTGTCTTGAAAAGATCATCCCACCCTGTGATGGAGGCTGCTCCTGATACTGGCATTCCTCTACCTTCTGGTAAGGTTGGATTATGTCCTGATATTAATGTTTCTTAAGGGTCTACTGGGGTTGTTGGCTCTATCCATGTCCCAGTTACTGGACTTGATGGATCTTTTGGGGATGCTGGCTCTATCCCTGTCCCAGTTGTTGGACCTAAAATTTCTCTTTCTACACTGGGTGATACCATATTTTCTATTGTTTTGATGGGTGATGGCTTTGCTGGAAAGGATGGTATTTTATTAGATGTTGGATCAGACATTACTACTCCATATCATGATCGCCCTTTGGCTTGATCTAATGGCGGCCCTACGCTAGTTGTTTCTCTAGGTGACTCAACCCCACTTTTGGGGGTTGGTTCTCCATCTCTAGATTCATTGTGCTGGAAAAATAAGGCTGCTAGTGTTAAAGAAGGCTAGATTACAGTTAAAGGAAAAAATTATAAGAAATCCTCCCCAACTTTTGACATGACCCTTCGATCTCATTTGAAGGGGATAAAAAGATAGTGTTTCTTTTGCTGCAGATTTCCAATGTTTTTTTCTTTTGGAGCAGTGAGGGTGTTTATTTGGCTGGCTTCTTTTGGGTGGTTTCATGAGGATGGTGGCCTTTTTTTTGGCTGGTCTATTGTGTTTTGTGTACTCCTATTGCTATATCTTAAGTTTATTCTTTGTAAAGGGTTTCGGGTCCCTTCAAAACCTATTTTTTTCATTAATCAGAACAAAGGAGCAGAGTTTACATATAATACTTCTAAATTTTTTTGTGAAACTCATGGTGTTAAGAGATAATTTTCAATAGCTAGGACACCCCATCAGAATGGTGTAGTGGAAAGAATGAATCAAACGATTCAAGAAGTAGAAAGATCTATGTTGAAGGAGACAAGTCTACCAGAAACCTACTGGAGAAGTAGCACATACTGATGTGTATATGCTTAATAGAGTTTTTTACTAGAAGAAATATGGGAAGACTTTGTATTATTTATGGTATGGAAGACCACCTATAGTTAAGAACTTCAAAATATTTGGCAGCAAGTGTTCCATATAGAAAGATGAAATCTTGGAAAGTTTGATAGCAGAGTGGATGAAGGAAGATTTCTAGGATATTCTATAATAAGCAAATTATATTGCTCCTACAACAACATACTAAACAAAATTGTGGAGAGTGTGAATGCGAAGGCTAATGAATAATTTTAGAAGGTCCTTGAGCGACACATTGAGTATAAATCTGATACAGAGGACAAAAGAAAGGAGGAAAAGAAAGAAGAAGAGGATACTCAACTGGCAATGATATCTACAGCTAAGAAACCAAGATATGTATAGAATAATCATTAAGAGAATTATATCATTGGAGATAATAATAGAAGAGATGTTACCAGAAGTAGAGAAAAAGAAGATCATGCTTTGTTGTGTCTACTTTTGAAAGTTCAACGTAAATCTGCAAAAGAAGTATGCAATGATCCAAATTGGGTAAATGCTATGAAGGAAGAACTTGATCAAATTGAGAAGAATCAAACTTGGAAATTGTTGCCTAGACTAATAGACAAGAATGTGGTAGGTACAAAATGGGTTTACCAAAATAAGTTAGATGAGAATGGGAAGTTTGTGAGGAACAAGGTGAGACTGGTATGAAAGGGTTACTAAAAAATTGAAGGCATTGACTTTGAAGAAACTTATGTTCATGATGCTTGGATGGAGGTGTATTGCATAAAGATGTTATAAAAGAACAAACATAAGAAAACTAAGTCTATTCATAAATTTTCATGCAAACCTCAAATATAGAATATATGGAGAAAGAATGCATACAAATGAATAGAATAAAAATGAAAACAAAGCTATTCCTACTCAAAATAACTCATGCAAACCTCCCAAAAATTCTAAGTGTGGATGATTATGTTGGTGGTGGAATGTGGTTGCTCACAATCCTGTAGCATAACAATGTGTGAAAGATGGCTTTTTGAAATGAGGAGAGGGTTCTCCTATTATAGAATTTTGAATGAAATGGACGGTTATGACTAAAAGATGCATGAAGGGATAGGATTTCTTAGGATTGATGGTGTGGCCATGATGTGGAGGCCAAGTAGATTAAGGTTTTGACCATTCAAAAGGGGAAATATTCTCACACATGTGTGATAAACCTTTGAAAGTGACATGTCAATGACAATGTGTAAGAGGGTGAGATGACCAAGGCTTCTCACACATGTGTGAACAACTTGAGAAAGTTACATGTCAATGACAATGGTAAGAGAATGAGATAACCAAGGTTGCTCACACATGTGTGAGAAATTTGAGAAAGTCATGGATTGACCGTTGGATGTGTGGGGACCTAGATCTAGCATGTTGCATTATCCTATGTGGATCTGGAGGCCAACTTGGTGAATTAAATATCTGTGAAGTTATTTGTGAGCCGACTGATGTTTGGCATTTAATATTTATATATTTGGAAGCCGACTGGCTTTTGGGATTTAATTGTTTGTAAAGTCAACTTGTGGTTGGGGTTTAGTATTTAAGTAGATGTTTGGGTAGTTGTTTAGGGGGCAAGAGAGTAGCAAATGTGTGGACCTATGAAGGTAGAATTAGTAGCTTGCGATCTTAGGTAGCAAGAAGATTTCTTGGAAGTTTGAGTACAGGTTTAGATCTTTCTTGGAGTGCCTACCAGTGTCCTGTTGTGTTGCAAACCTAGGCTAGCTGAGGAGAAGTGTGTTGGATCCTTTTTTATCTTGTAGAACTGTTTATTGCATTGTAATTGGCTGTAACTAGGAAGGCCTTGCAACCCGACACATTGCATGTAATCAGTTAATTGATGAAATAAAGACATTTGTTTTCTTTCAGATCTGGTTTCTTGTTGTTTTTTTTGTTGCGTTGGTGTTTGGCTGCAAGGTCGAACCATCCTTAATTGGATTCTCCATCCTTGACTGCATCAAGTGGTATCAAAGTGAGAGTTTGATTTTGTTGGAGTAGAAGGTTGACCTAGCAAGGCTGATCTTGCAAAGTTGATTGGTGAAGAGATTGTGCATAATTTGAGTTGCAGATCCATGACATTGAACTTGTGAAATCGTGCCCTAGCTATTCATGTGAGGTGGCAGGTTGTGATCTGACTTGCATAGAGCTTGGAGGTTGTCACAAGGTGATCGGTGTTAGGGTTTGTTACAGAAGGTTTTCAAAGATCTTTGGAGATGTCTCTAAGAGGATTGGACCTTGGTAATGTGATTTCTGAGAGGTTTGCTTGATTGGAAGCGGATTTGCTGAACTGCGTGGAAAACTGAGTTAAGAACCTTGTGAGAGAAAGTGTTGTTGAGATTTGTAAAGCTTACTAGAGTTGGAGTATGCCGATCCGGAGGAAAGTTGTTTGGCTAGTTTGTAGACTGGTTTGTGAGAGAAGAAATCTTGACAAGGTTTCTTATGACAGTTTGGAGTTTGAAGAGGTATGTGAAATTGATTTTGATGGTCGGTTGGTGGAGTCTGACATCAAACCTACAGAGAAACTTGTGCTTGTTGCTGAGTTACCTATGATTACTGATGATGTTATTGATATTGTTGAGGTTGGTGAGGAGATTGCTTTTCATGTTCAGTCGGTTGTACCTGAGATAGAAATTGCAGAGCATCTGGTTGTGCTTGATCAAATTGTTGTTGGTATGGAGTTACCTACTATTGAACACCTTGATGATGTTGGTGTTACCAAGTTGCTTTTATTCGGTGTTGTGGTGCAATTGTTGTTTGTTGGTTGCGGACTTGAGTTACTAGTTGACAGTGATAAGTCTAGTGATGAGATTCTGAGATGGGATTCCTCCTTGATCCCTGGTGATGGATTGAAGGCTTGGTTTGTTTAGGATGTTGAACATACTGATTGGTTGGATTGAAAATTGGTTCTCTTTCCTGTGATGGAGTGGAAACCTTTGGTAGAGATGAAGTGGATTTGGTGTTTTTCAGATGTTCCCTTTGGTGAGAAAGTGTGGGACACACTTTTCTTTGTACCCCAGGAGTCTGATGCAGTGGCATCCTAGCTTATTGCTCGGTGCCTGAAGATTCTGGCAGTCTTAATAACTATATGGTGGAGTTTGGTTACTTGGCTGGTAATCTTGGTAGAAGACTGTTGTTTCTCAGTCTTTGATGGTGATTCTCGATTGAAGTTTGTTAGGCTTCACCGATGGAGCTCGGTGGTCTTGGTGGTGATTCTCAGTTGGAAGTTATGGTGGATCTCCTTGGATGATGGTCACTCAGTGACTTGGTGGTTTGTTTCTCGGTGCTCGGTTATCGATGAGGTCTCGGTGTTTATGCCTATTGCTCAGTTGTTGAAGTGGCTCGATCGTTGAAGGGAGCTTTATCATTGAAGGAGATTCGACATTGTTGGTGCTCGATAATGCTTCGAGAGCTTGGTTGGTGTGGATGCTTGGTATATTTCCTGATGCTCAGTAGTTTGGCTTACCGACAGTTGTTCTTGGAGATTTGGCTTGGCTGACTAATGCATTTAATATGGGTCACATTCCTTGAGTTATGGATTGACCATTGGATGTGTGGGGACCTAGATCTGGCATGTTGCATTATCCTATGTGGATCTGGAGGCTGACTTGGTGAATTAAATATATGTGAAGTTATTTGTGAGCTGACTAATGTTTGGCATTTAATATTTGTATATTTGGAAGCCGACTGGCTTTTGGGATTTAATTTTTTGTAAAGCTGACTTGTGGCTGGGGTTTAGTATTTAAGTAGATGTTTGGGTAGTTGTTTAGGGGGTGGGGGAGTAGCAGATGTGTGGATCTGTGAAGCTAGAGTTAGTAGCTTGTGAGCTTAAGTAGCAGAAAGATTGCTTGGAAGTTTGAGTATAGGTTTAGATCTTTCTTGGAGTGCCTACCAGTGTCCTGTTGTGTTGCAGACCTAGGCTAGCTGAGGAGAAGTGTGTTGGATCCTTTGTGATCTTGTAGAACTATTTCTTGCATTGTAATTGGCTGTAACTAGGAAGGCCTTACAACCTGACACATTGGATGTAATCAATTAATTGATGAAATAAAGACATTTGTTTTCTTTCAGACCTGGTTTATTTTTGTGTTTTCTGCTGTGTTGGTGTTTGGCTACAAGGTCAGACCATCCTTAATTGGATTCTCCATCCTTGACTGCATCAGTATGCCCCCTTGAGAGGACATGTGGGTTTGGAGAACACGGGTGTGCTCTCAAAATAGATAGGATTATGAAAGGAAAGGGTAAAGGTTATGGATGATCAAGGGAGAATAGAGAAAGCCATGTTGCAATAGTGTGATAAACCTAA
Organism: Chamaecyparis obtusa; assembly: GCA_027943335.1. NCBI lineage: Eukaryota > Viridiplantae > Streptophyta > Pinopsida > Cupressales > Cupressaceae > Chamaecyparis > Chamaecyparis obtusa. Next base: position 42,438 of record BSBK01007504.1, read on the forward strand.
ATTTTATATGGTACTTAACACTATGCACCAAGCTATGAGGAACCAAGATGGAAATGTGTCAAGGACATGATAAAAAAAGGTCAAACACAACCATATGCCTTAGGACACCATGATATGGAAGACCATGATTCCTTGTGACAATGGGATGTAAATACCATGATAAATGAAAAAAATACTAACACATAAAAGAAAAAAGAAAGCATGCACAACAAACCAAAAGAAAACCAAAATTTTGCCCCTAGTCAAGATGAAAACTCATTAATGGATTGATTGATGATAATTGATTGAGGATGCAAAATTTAATGATAAGAACAATGCACATTCAAAGGATTGGGAAGGATACATCCCATGATGATGATTTGATTAAAATTTGATGATTGGATTGTTAGCTAGTTTGGATCAAGATGATGGGTTGATTAAGGATTGATGTACAAGATTACAAGATTGGATTTCATGGATTAGTATTGATTACAAATGATTAGACTGATTTGGGATTTTTTAATTTATTGATGAGTGGATTGGATAGAATGGGATTGGAGGGGAAGATGATTTGGATTGGATTGGAATATTTGGATAAGATAATAGGAGTAGAAAGGAATTGGATTGAAGAGGATAGGAAGAAGAGAAATGGATTGGATTAGAAGGTAAATGAGTTGTAAAAGATTGGATTGGAAGATAAACAAATTAGATTGAAGAATACATGAAGAAGGGAAGTTGATTGGATTAGAAGATAAATGAGTTGGAAAATGTTGGACTTGAAAGATGGATAATAGATAGAAGGGGGATAAATGGATTTGATTGAAGAGGATAAAATAAGGCAAAATGATTGGATTAGAAGATAAATAGATTTGGAGAAGATTGGATTCGAAGAGAGGATACGAATGAAGGGGAACTGATTTAGAAGATAAGTATATTTGATATGAAAGGATTAGAAGAAAGGATTGAAGGATAAATGAATTTGATTGAGTGGATTGGAAGAAGGGAAATTGATTAGATTATAAGATAAATAAATTTGATTGAGTGGATTAGAAGAAGGGAAATTGATTAGATTAGAATTTAAAAAAAATTGATTTAGTGGATTAGAAGAGGGGAAATTGATTATATTGGAGGATAAATGAGTTTGATTTAGTGGATTAGAAGATAAAAGAATTTGATTGAATAGGATGGAATATTTGGATAAGAGAAGAGGAGTAGAAATGAATTTGATTGAATTAGAGGATAAGAAGAAGGGAAATGGATTTGATATGAAAGGATTGGATGAAGGAATTTAATGGGATTGAATTGAAATAAGGATAAGGAATAGAAGGGGAATAAATGGAGTGGATTAGTAGATAAATAGATTTGATAGAATAAGATTAGAAGATAAGATGGATTGAATAGGATAGAAGAAAGAGAAATGGATTAGTTGTGAGAGGGGATGGAAAAATGGATATTATGGGGTTAAGTTGGAAGATGGATAAGAGGATTGAATGGATTGGGACCAATGAAAAGGGAGAACCAAGGTATGGTAGAGGAAAGGGGAATGGATATAGTTTATGGATGGAAGGTAGATGGAGGGAATGGATGGTGATATGATATAAGGGATTAGAAGATGTGGAATAGGAGGATGGAGAGCCAAGTCCTATGGTGAAAAGGAGTTAAATGACCCACACTAAAGATAGGAGAATGGTTAGAAAGATGGTGGATAAAGGATGTATGAAATAGATAACTATAATAGGTATATGCATGGAGGGAATGAGGCATGTATGTTCCAAAGTATGCACAGATATTATTATTATTTTTCATTTTAGTGCCTCTATTTTTATGAAGGGAAAAGATATGAAAGTGTAAGGTGGATGGATAGGATGAGGGCTATGAATAAGATAGAGGATAATGATATGGAGGATATGGATGGAAAAGTATAATGGATAATGTATGGAGGATATGGATAGAAGCATAGAATGGAATGGAGGAAATTCATAGGATAATCAAGATCAAAGGCATGGAAAGGAGGATGGAGCTTAATAGGATTATGGATGGAGGATGGAGGAAGTGAATATGACAAGGACTATGAGATGTAGGATACAGATAGGGATGTCAAGACCAAATATGGGAAAGTGGATGAAATTATGTAGGATAATGGATAGGTGATGGATGACAAGTAAGGAACATGGATGGTGCATATGGATGAATGAGATAAATAGGATAGTCAACATAAAAGATAGGAAAAAAGAAGATGATGGACTTAGATAGGATGATGGATGGTGGATATGAAATGTGGAAGACATATATGGTAGCATAGGATGGATGGAGCTTGCCCCCAAGTGTAGAGTACAAGGGGATGAGGATAAGCGAATGGATGGATAAATGGATTGAAAATAATGGATATGGGATAGGCATATGGAGGGATAACTCAAGCATCTTCTGTGGTGGATGGTATTCCTTGATAGTTCTTCAAGGAATTTTGGATATATGCACATAGATGTTGGTAGAATGGTTGGATGGAAAATGAAATGGAGTGGGGGATGGAGGATAAGGATTTGTGTCAAGATTGGATTAAAGGGGTAAAGGGGTGGAGAAGGATTGGTGGATAATGTATGGGAGGTTGGAAGACTTATGGATAAGTGGGTGAGGGAGTTGGAAATATCAACATTGGCATACACCTTGAAGGGTGGTGGAGGTGTGGAGGAGGAGATTTTGGAGGATATGAAGGAGAAAATGTGGATTTTGGGATATAAAGATCCAAAATAAATGAAGGGTGTGATGGACTTAGGATAGTGGATTTGGGTGTGTGAGGACCCAAAATGGAATTGGAACATGGGGGAATTTCAGATGGAGATTAGAGGACTTATGAGTGGAGGAAGATTTTGTATTAGAAAGGATGGATGACAATTTGTATTTCTATTTAAGAGTCATTTCTTAAATAAGTAGCTTGGGAATCCAAATGATTTTTTATTTTTTTATTTTGGTCCTCTGTGGCCTTTTGAACTTTTCTTTCTTTTGGATCATATTTTTCTATTCTTGAATATGTCTTTTAGATGGGACATGTTGATCCTTGTATTTTGTGGATTTTTTTGGCTTTTATGTATTTATTTATTTTCCTTGGCATCCAATTTTCCATCCAATTTTCTTCTATTATCCATGGTATGGGTGTATGAGGATGAATGGTGTGGAAGGTTTATTGATTAAATTATGGAGGGTGAATGTTGGAAGGAAGTCAAGGATTTGTTCCTTTGTGGATCTTTATTTATGGATTTGAGGTGATGGGGTAGTAAGTTTTGATATGGTGGGTGGATGGATGTAAGGACCCAAAATGGATGGAAGGGATGAAGGATTTTATTTTGGGACATAAGGACCCAAAATGGAGGTAGGTGAGGAAGGGATGCATTTTTGGACATAAGGGCCTAAAACGGAGTTGGAATATGATGAGGGAATGGAGTTTTGAACATAAAGACCCAAAATGGATGTGGAAGATGGGTGATGGGAACATTTAAGTTTAGATGGAGGGATTTTGGATTTGGAAGGGGTGGAAGGTTTACCAACATCTCGAGACATTCTTTCTTCAACATGATACATATTATTTTTGACACAAGATGTGAGTCCATGTGGACGGGGTAGAGATATGGGAGTAATGATAAGCTCTTGAAGGAATCCATGGTGGATAGGTGTGATAGGAGCTTATGGAAGAATGTGATCATGTGTAGGGATAATAAGATAATGAGAGGGATTATGAGGGATAATAGGAGCTTGAGATGGAAGAGGACCATGACATGGAGATGAAGGGGTACTTTGATCTTGACTTCTCAGAGGATTATTTGGTGGAGTAGAAGGGATAGTGGGATCTTGAGATGGAAGAAGATAATACGATGGAATAGAGGGGAGGGAATCATGAGATGAAGTGATTTTATCTTTACATGGAGGGGGATTAGTGGATTGGATAGAATGAATATCTACATGAAGTGGATGGTAAGTGCATGTTAAGGCTCGAGATGGAAGGGGATCATTGGATGGAATATAGGAGATGAGATCATGAGATGGAGGGGACTCATTAATGGATGAGATAAAAGGGATGTCTTAATCTTGATGAGGAATGGGGACATGAGGTGGATAAAGAGGGATAAGTGGATCTAGAGATGGATTGGGATCATGGGATGTAGATATTATTAGATCTAGAGGAGGAGATGAATCCATGGTAGCATGCTTTGGGACAAGGTCTCGATCTATGTGGACTTGTAAGGATGATGTGATGAGGGAGGTGGAAGCTTCAATTCAAGTAGATGGAGGGATGAAGGACTCATGAGACTTAGAATATTTAGGTGTGTCTTGATTTGGAGGAAATGATGGTGGGTGCATGACTTTGGATGAGTGGGAAACTTTGTTTAAAATTGGGGATTTAGACTCCTTTGCTAGTATCGTAGTTCAACTAAAGGAAATCTTCTTGGAATATGGAGATGATGTTGGTTTTGGAGGATAGGGATTATGTAGAGGTTGAGGATCAAGTGGAGGAGTGGGAGGATGATTTTGGACATTAATCTCAAAGTATGGTTGATTATGTGGAGGATTGGGGTTGGATTGGGGATGATGATTATGGCTTTGGATAAATGCGGGAGGACCTATGTCTTCAAAGAGAAAAAATTTCTTTTGACCTCCATTTTGTAAGCTAAGGAAAATATTTTCAAGTTCTTCAATCTCTTGGGAAAGGTTGGATATGTTGGAGGAATGATGTGAGTTATGAAAGGAACCACATGGGGGTGAAGGATGAGATGGATTTCCATTGTCAAAGGTAGAGGTAGGATAAGAAATATGAGATGCATTGGGGTTGGATGTAACACGTTGAGGTGGAATGGATGGGGATATGGGATGGACTTGGTAAGTGGGATTTGGATTGTTTTGGTGAATGTATGAGTTGGATGAATGTGATTGATAGGTTTGTTGGATTAGAGGTATGGTATGATATTGCATTTGAATGTCCTTAACCATTTGGCAAATCCAATCTCTATCCATGAAGCTTAGATGAGGAGTTTTGGATTTTTATTTGAAGATGATATTGATGAATATTTGAATTAAAAATGAATGAAGTGAAA
>BSBK01007506.1:2500-205853 GCA_027943335.1 Chamaecyparis obtusa
TAATGTGGGCTTTTTGGGGTCAACTTGTATTCCAGTTTTAGGGATTGACAAAAAGGGTGGCTATATCCTCTTTACTTATATTAAGGGTCACAATCCCATCATGGTCAAGCCCATCATCAAATTGGGCATGCATATCATCATGCCAATGAAGAGCAGCATTATGTTACTGTCTGAGTGTGTCAATATTTTCAACAATTGTATTTAGTGTGGCAAGCATGGGACCTAATGTAGGTATATTTTGATATGTTTTTTGGCAACCTCGTATTGTGTTCAAATTATCTTGTATCAAATCTTCTAAAGATCAAGGGTTTTAACACAGGGGATTGTTTTTGGGATCGTTATTTGGTGCGGGAGGGTTATTTTCTTCATTGGTGTCAGCCATGCATAATTAAATGAGAAAAAAATCTAAATTTCAATCTGATTTCATATATTATTACAAATATAAATACAAAACCCTATTTCAACAAAAAAATTAACATTTTCCATGAAAATGAAATAAAATAATCAAAATATACAAATAATTTACTTACCGAATATGTTGGGGAATCGAATTTGTTGTTGCCAAAATCAGATACCTAAAAATATATCATGTATATGATATTTCAAGCCATTTTCCCAAGCAAAAACATGAAAAGAAATGAGGAAAAGGGCTCGCGAGTTTGAATTTATGGCAAAGGTATCAGGTACCCAATTAGGCCTATGCTTTGGTGGTAGGTTTTCCCAGGTGTACTAACACCCAGGCCTACTAAAAATTCAACAAGCATTTTCATGTTCTTTTGGATGAGTGAAAAGTGAATATTTTTCACATCGCCACTTTTTGGCCCCTCATGATCTTGCACATACCTTGGTATGGGATACCTATTTTTTATGGTCTTCTTATTTAGAGACCTATAGTCTATACACATTCTCATTGTACCATCCCTTTTCTTGACCAGTACCACAAATGATGCAAATGGACTAGATCTAGGCCTTATGAATCCCATGTCCAGGAGTTCCTTAATAGTTTTTTCTATTTCTTCCTTGTAACCTCTTGGATGGTGGTATGGAGTTGTTATAACTGGTTTGGCACCCTATTCTAACTCTATAACATGCTCAAAACCTCTATCCAGTGGTAATCCTAGAGGCAAATCATTGAAAACTATATTATGCTTATCAAGAATATTTTGAATTTTAAACTGGAAATTACCTTGATTCTTTGGAGAGCTTGTTGGATGGATTACGACTCCTACTACCCATGCTACTTGTCCCCTTTGAAAATTCCTCTCCATCCTCTTTGTAGTGACCACCTTAGGTGCTCCATTTGATAAGCCTCTCAATAAGAATTCTTTCCCATTAGAATGAAATTTAAACTCCATAGTTTGATGTTTCATTTAATAGCCTCCAATAGAGTGCAACCATTCAACACCCAATACAAGATCTGTCTCCCCAATGCCAACAACATAGAAGTCATCACATAACTCATAATCTCCTAAGGTCATCCTGAGTTGTTTCACCACCCGTGTCCAAGGCATAGTGAATCCATCGGGTACAGTAATATTGAATCCCTCAAAATCTTCTTCTTTAAGCCCTCTTTTCATGACAAATCCCTCATCAATAAAATTTTGAGTTGCCCCACTATCAAGAAGAACTATCAACCTTTTCCCTACAAGTACCCCTCAAATTCAAAAGGGATGGTATCTTGGGACTCTTGATAGTGCTGCTAAAGTGCCACCCTTGCTGATTTCTTTTTTTTTCTCTTCTTCTTCCTCTTCCTTAGTGTCATGAAATTCGTCATGCTCATCTGAATCAGATTCTGAAGTAACCTCAATATAGTGCACTTGACCTTTCCCCAAACATCTGTGTCCCAGAACCCATGGCTCTCTACAAGTGAAACAAAGCTTTTTCCTTCGTAATTCACTCCTAGTCTCTTCATCTACCTTCTTTTTTACTACATTTGTCACATTCTTGGTGGTGGTGCTAGAAAATTATTTTTCTGAAAATTACCCTTATGTTGCCAAAGATCTAGGGGTTTTTTATTAGTGACTGGTTTCATAGGCACACAAGTTTAAATTTGCAAGTTTCTTTTGATAGCTTCCTATAAGGTTGAGGGTGAGAAAGCCTTAACCAAAATCTTAATAGAATCTTCCAAACCATCAAGAAAAAGATAAACAATCCTCTTTTCACTCATAATAGGTACCATAATAGCCACTTTTTGAAATTCTTCTACATACTCATTAACTGATTTGGTTTGCCTCAACTTTGACAATTCTTTAAAATACTCTTCATCATCCTTGAGATCAAATCTATCTATCACTCTTTGACTAAAATCATCAAATGTAGTTACCTAATCATGACCTTGAGTAGTCATTCCATGATACCATCAATCATAGGTTGCATCTTCCAAGTGTAGACTTGTGAATTGAATGGCATCACTCTCCTTCATAGGGTTAAGTGTGAAGAAGGTCTATAACTTTTGTAGCCATGCTCTAGCTGAAATTTTATTTGTTCCATCAAAAGTAGGCACTGTAAACTTGCTTATTTTATTTTTGAGCTCTCTTCCACTTATGTCCTACTCCCTCTTATATTCTTTCTTGGGCATTATAGTGTTCATCATATCCACATATTCTCTGAAAGGCACCGAACTGCGAAAGTCATCATCTAAGCCATTGTAAGTAGCCCTTAGTGTAATAAAGTTACCTATGACCTCTTCCATAGGATTAAGGGATGGATTTGGTGCCAATGGCTCATCTGCAAGTAAGAAAATAGTCTTTGTTGATTTAGAGGGTGTGGGTCTCAAATTTCTTGGCTCCTCTGAAGTGTTCCCTCTCATTAGTAGATACAATTCCTTGGATTTTTTTTGTCAATAATCACAAAGCCTCTCTAGTTTCTGCCAAACTATCCACTATTTGCTTTTGAGTGTTCTAGATGTCCTAGAAAAAAAAAAAATTCATTTCATTTGGGTCAGCCATACTTTTTCCTTCCTTGGATTTTGTAGTTTTATTTTCAACTAGACATTCGATCAAAATTTCTTTATTCTTTTCTCACTGCAAATATCTCTTTTCTCTTTCACTTAGTTGCATGCAAACTTCTACAAACCCTCAGGCTGGTAAGATCATAGCTCTAATACCATTGAAATGTCCCCTTACTGATTTTTACATCATATTTACATCATCTAATCAGATTATTAAATTAAACAATTAGCACTTAGAAAGATTATACAATTTCTCAATAAAACCCAAATCGGGTGTGCCTAAAATAGTGCCAAAAACTTCACAGCTTCACATATTATTGATAAATCTGAAAGTGGAAATTTTTATAGAAATTTTTTGTCCAAAAAAGAGGACAAAAACAATGCTCATCGGGCTCTCGAAACAACACAAAATAGCCCGGAAACACCATAAAATACTAATAATATATCACAGAAGTAGTATCATGACCCAAGAAATATATTCAGCTCTATTTTAATAGAAAAGTGGCTGCAGTACAATAGAAAACCAAACTGATATGAAAAACTCAACCAAAAACACCAAACTCTTACAAGAAACACACTCGAAAACTCACAAATCTGCATTGTTCAACACAAGGGAAAAGTCTACATGAGCTTGCACATGGCATGGCCTCAAAATCCCATCCTTAGCCTTCCTAGAAACCTACAAACTCCCATCTTTGGATCTCCTTCTCCATAGGTTTGGCAGTCTCTGAAGAAAAACAAAGTAATGAGCAAAAATCAAGTTCAAGCATAAGCCCGAAATGCCTCCAAACCCCTTTAAAAAAGGGAATAAAGCTAACTCATGACCAAGAGGGGTGAATAAGACATATTTTAATAATATTTAACATTTATTAATCCATTGATTTCCAAAGATTAGCCCCTTTTCCATAAACTCTACTTTTTGAGCCTGCCAACCTTAGCAAAAGTTTTTTTTTTAAATTACTTGAAAAGGGGACATGACAACAATTGCAAGCATAGTTTATGGGTGAACATATTGGGCTCTCCCTCTAGGGTGATTCATGGTAAGGTGGGAATCTTACTAGGCGAGGTAATCACTCTTTTCCCTTTCTCTCTTTTCGCTTTCATGCTAGTAGGACTGGATCATGAAGCTATGTTAATTATAGTGTTTCTCTTGTCTTTATTATGTAATCATTTATGATTTTATGATACCTTTCCAAATATGATATTAGTATGAGAAATATTTCTTAGCAAGGTTTCTTATGATAATTGATTTGGGTTGTTTGTACTAACCCTTGTTCTTTTGGCACCCTCATACATGTATGATTGAGTTAGAGTCCTTAGTCTAGGGGCTTGTGCCCTTAGCTAAGTGTTATTTTATCTCTTTGAAAATCCACTTGGATCTCCTCTTTCTTCTCCTTTACCTAGAGTTTGCATCAAGTCCATACTCTTGCTAAAGTGGGGGCTTAATGTATCGTCTTAAAATGGAAGAATTTCCATGATAAGAGTGTTTAGCCCTCTGAGTAGGTGTTTTGTGATCATGTCAAGCACCTTGAATGGTTTCTCATCTTTGATCTGGCTTTCTCCCCATTTTCAATTCTTTTCCGCATTTGATTCCTTCATTTTAGGTGAAATTAGGGATGGGATCCTGAGGATTCTCCTTAATTTCCCTCTCCTATGGCTCTATTTTCTAGGTAGGACTTACAAATAGGTCCTCTTTTCCTTCATCATGTTCATCATAGGATTTTTGGCCTCTCCCTGGCACTCTGCCATGTTTTGACATCATTTCTAGGTCTCTGGGCACTCCTGAGACCTCCTATTTTTTATTCTAGCATCTTTGGACTAAGACCCTGAAATCTGTAACCTCAAGGTCAAAGTCAACCTAAAGGGGTCAATGATAACCTTTAGGGTCAAATTTGACCTCGAATCTGACCTAGGTTAGGGTTGAGCTCATCCTTGACCATGGGTTCAGGTTTCGAGGTCCTGTGATCTTTGGTTGTCAGGTTTCAGAAAAAATTATTTTACCGCTTTTGGGTTAGCTTTTTTGGTATTTGAAATGGTAAACTCTTAAATTATATTTAATTTGGGTCAACTCCTAAAGGGTTGAGGTCTAATTGAAATTTAATTCCCCAAGGTGGCCCCTCTAGAGGATTGTGCCCTAGATCACTATAAAAGGAAGCCTTCCTCTCTCATTTTCTCAATCAAGTTTCCAAGCAATTTGAAGGCATCAAGCTCTCAAGATTTTCTCAAGGTGATCAAGAAAGCATTCATTCAAGTAATTATGCATTAAAGCATTCAATTCCTCTTCTCCATCCAAGTTCTCCATTGAAGATCAAGGATTCAAGCATTCAAGCCATTGAAGGGATTTGGTTCAAGAACTCAAGATTCATTATTCAAACCCTAGATCTAGCCATCATGATGGTGTGATCTTCCTTCAAGATCCTTTTGTTCATCTTCAAGATCCATTCATTCTTTCCTCAAGGTGGATTCCAAGCATACAATCATGGAGGTTCGATTCACATTTGTTGATTTTATGTTCAAGTTTTCATATTAACATACTTGATTACATTTCAAATACAATTGCATATCTATTGAATTCCATAGCTTCATTGTTAGATCTACTTCTACTACTTGGTAGCATTCTCCATTTCAATTTCAATATTAAGGTTGATTCCAAACCAGGGTTTGACCAAGGCAAACCCCTCAAACAAACAACAAAACCATTTTTTTCTTGCAGGTACAAGTGCGGAACTACAAATTTGAGCTTGGATTTGGATACCCTTTTCGCCGAACATCCGAGATCTGCAAACAAAGTCAAAGTCGACCTTCAGAACAAAAATGTAGCATTTGACCTTTTATGAGGGTCAAAGATGAACTCCCTTCAGAATCAAAAAGGATTTCTGAGTTTTGTTGATCTCACAGTTATGGATTGAGGACACATAAACCAACAATTTCTAAGACTATTTAACAATGTTTTTAGCAAGTTCTTTTTCGGAGGTAAGTACTTTATTTCTTCATTTCAATATTAATCATCTACATTTACTTTCTACATCATTAGAAATTCAAATGTATGTTTAAAATATGGATTTAGGGTCTCTTTCATATGTATTATTCTAAACCCTAATTCACACCATATTTTATCCATTACATCCTCTATTTTCTTACTCGGTTTCTTAGGAATCACAACGAAATATACATCATTCTTCTTCAAAGAGTTAACAAAATTTCTTCCCTCCATCAAAGAAACTTTCACAGGTGTGAAAACATTACTAACAGGTTCTTCCATCAATGGTAATAAGATTTGTTTTCTTCCATCAGCCACAATAGTATACTTATGCAATCTTCCATCATATATAGCATGTCTATCATATTGCCAAGATCTACCCAACAAAATATGACAACAATCCATAGGAATGATATCACATAACACCTTATAATCATAGTATTTTCCAATCTACAAATTCACATAACATTGTTTACTTACCAGGAGTGTATGCTCATCTTTGATCCATGATATCTGATAGGGCTTCAGATGTGCCAACCTTTCCAACTGAAATTTTGTGACCATCTCTTTCGATGCTAGATTTTTCGGGTTACCACTGTCAATGATTACCTTCCAAACTTTGTTAGAAACTCTACATCTAGTCTTGAACAAACTTTTCCTTACCGAATCTTCCTTTTTTCTTTCATTCCACAGTGCTCTCCTTACCATCATTATTTTCTTTCTCAGGTTCATTCGGTGACTCTTCTTGCACCAAAGCATTTCTACTACTACCAACCTTCTTACTAGCATGTGTACATTCAAAAGATCTATGTCCTTCTTCTCCACAATTGTAACAAGTTCCTCAGAAACTTCCTCTTTTATAACCACCTTGGTAGTTACTGCCTCTGCCTCTAGATGAACTTTCACCTTTCCACTCAGACTTGCCTTTATCCAGATTTGTCTTTTATGGTTCACATCTACCATTTTCACCATTAGATCCACCTCTTCCTCTAGGGAATCTACCACCTCGACCTCTTTGTCTTTGCTCATGTCTTTTGTTCAATTTCTCCTTGGCCTTCAATGCAAATTGATAAGCCTCTTCAATGCTCTCCAACTTGACCATACTAATTTCCTCTTGGATGGAAACTCTCAAACCATTCAGGTATCTACCAATTCTTTCCACATCATCTTCATCATGTCCAGATCTAATATCTAATCTATAGAATTCCTCAGTATATTCCTTTACCAAGCTATCTTTCGACCTTAAACTTTGCATTCACCAAACTAGGTTAATTTGATAATCACAAGGTAAGAAATTTCCTTTTAACTTATTCACCATTTTATTCCATACATTTATTTTATCTTTTCCTTTCCCCTTCCTATCCAATTGTAGATGTTCCCACCATAAGGATGCATGACTTTTCAACTTTGTACTTGCAATCTTCACTTTCTTGTCTTCAGGAATGTTTTCATAATCAAAATACTTTTCCATCTCGATGATCTAGTCCACCAATTCATCAGAATCCAGTTTTCCACCATACTCAGGAGGATTGAAATGTGGTGTAGACTTCAGGCTTGTCAAAGCCTTCAAAAATCTTTCTTCGTCTTGATCCATAATAGGTGTAGGCTCTTCATTTGCCTATTCTTCCTCAATTTCTTCATCACTAACATCTTCAAGATGTCTGCATCTTCTTTGGGCTATTTCAACAGCTTCTAATCTAGCAACAATCTGCCTTAGCATATTTTCCAATCCTGGATCTGCATCTCACCTCCCATGAACCATCTTGACAACCCTCTGCAACTACAAGTCAAATCATAATCTGCTACCCTACAACAATTAACTAGGGCTTCTCAAGAGGAACCTACAAACATAGATCCGTAGACCTAGATCAAGATCTAACCTAGCTCTAATACCACCTGACACAAGGGTAGGGTCGAGAGGGGCCAAACAAAGGCACACCCTAATGATCCAGCCTGCTCAACAACACACGGAAGCAACAACACACAACAATGAGAGAGAATACAGGATCTTTCATTAATTTTCATCAAATAGAATCATACATGTCGGGCTGTAAGGCCTTCCCGGTTAGGGCCAGATGTTATAATGAATTACAGAAGTCCTCAAACATGTGAGGATCTGCCAACAATCTCTATTCATACTATCTTCTTATCTATATCTCCAACTCCCCTAAACTACAACCAAACAACTACATTTATACAAGAGTCTACCAAACTGAGTTGGCCTTCATTTCCATAATCAATGGAAGGAACAGTCAGATCTAGGACCACATGCTTCCCAATGATGGATTCCAACATTAAATCCACAACCCATAATAAATGCACAAGCTAGCTCAACAGGAACTCAAAAGAAACTACTCAGAAGCAAGGATGACCGAGTAATAGACAAGCATCGCCGAGCACCAGTGAAACAACTGACCACCTAGGAGATAACCAACCACACTCGGTAACCAAAGGAAACCGACCAACTACTAACCAACTCAGTCAAAGAAGAAACTGAGCAACATAGGTAAACTCTAAAATGTTTTTGGTGACAATGGATTTCCAAGGACCCAACATGCTCCTGCATCAAAACCAAACAAACAAGAACTTTAAAAAAAAAACTTATGGCTTACAAAGATTAAGATAGCTTTATTAGACTCTTCACTTTAACAATAAATTACCACTTCCCACTTTTCTTAACTACTTGACAAATCTTTTTAATATCACTAAAGACAAGAAATATAACTTTCAAATAGACTTGATCTTATGTCCAAATAGTTTTGAACACATAACAATTTGCATCTTCTAAAGGAGATTTGCACTTCTCAATCACATGTAAATATCTCAACAAACAAAGTATCAGTGACAACTTCTAAATCAAAGGAGAATTCATCACTCGAGCTGTTGTACAAAATCACAGCCAAAAAAATAAAAAAATAGAGAAGCTTAACAATATAGACAACATGTAATACTGCCCCCACACAGTAACTTGTTCCTCCAATATTTCATACTACTCTTCAACTTCACCACTACACACGTATTCTATTCTTTTAATGGCATTTATCTCAAGTCAAACTTACCTTCAGTGTTGTTCATGTGTCTCATCCTCGCAAATGATACTATCTTCAGTAGCAAATTTCTCATAATGATCTCCCTAGGTAACTTCTTAACAACAATCTCCCTAAATTGTTCAAATTCAATCATGAACGCATATTCTTCACCAATCCTCACTCATGGACCATTATCTCATTGATAGTATTTGGATGACTATTGAAAAGAGGCAGGTCCCAAACAATGTGCAATCACAAAGTTGAAGAATGTATTGTACCTAAGTTATTGTAAGGGGTGCATTATTGGTTGTACCTGACACCCTAGAGGTTTTTGGTTTAATATATTGATGAACCATGTATCTGAAAAGAATTTCTATACATCTAGTGAGTACAGCGGCTGGGTACCCATGTATCTTGGTAGATGGATTTCTTTTTATATGGAATCAATAATCATATTTTGATGTAGGTATAGAAGGAAAAAAGCCTAAAGTGATGATGGTTTCCCCATTGTGATGGTTTCTGAATAGTGTGTGCTTGGTTTGTGGTAATCCAAAACCACTTGAGTGCGAAGTTTAAGGTGATCTTGAAACCATTTGTGAGTGAGGTTTGTGGTGAGCCAAAACCACTTCAATTCAAAGTTTGTGGTGATTTTGAAACCAATTGTGTGATGTTTGTGGAGTTTGTGGTGAGCTTGAAGCCTCTTCAAAATTGCATCGGTTAGGGGTAAACCGTGAAAACCAAAGTGATTATGATGAGGGGAATTAATATGAAAAATTAAATTGAATAAGTGATTGTAAATAGGTACCTAACAAGGCTTTAGGCTAGGACCCATCATTTCTAGATTATGGGGGGATATTGAAAACAATCAGATAATTAATTTAGGGGGGTGTTGAAATAATTTAATTCCAGCCAACTACCTTGGTCGACACAAACCAAGAAAGCTCTCTAAACACATGTTCTATGTGCAGCCATTTTTGCAGCCGTCCAGCCACTGTCTTTCATAAATGTAATAGCTAACTATACTCTGGAGTCTTCACTGCATTTAATGTAAACTTTCCTATAAATAGAATGTCTGGGCCTGGTATTGCAACGCTCCAATCAGCATTGTCTTCTATGTTTGTTTCTGTTTGTGCTTTATATTTTCTCACTTCTTGTCCAAGTAGAAACTCTTCGCATGTCTTTTTGGTTGGGTTAATCCAAAGATTTCTTGCGTACTTGAAGTTTCTACAGCTTTAGTTATGGTGGATTGATTATTGGATATTGTTGGCAATAAAAATGTACTTAGCAGTCGCAATTATTTCTGCTTCTCTATACACCTTGAGTTGGCAAGTTCTACCTTAGTCAAGCTTGTCACTCTAGAAGTGCATTGAAATGTCCTGCGAACATTTTCCCCGAATTTTACCAATTGCTATGCCCTGAAGACAACTTAACAAAAGAAATTTCCTACTCCCTAATGTGTGCTAAAGATTGAAGAAACGAAGTAGTCGTTCAAAATCACTGCATCCATTTTATTTTAAAGTGACAAAATTGACATGTGAAAAATGATCATTCTTAATATATAATTCTGTTAAAGATATATAAGCTAGCTATATACCATTTATTTAAAAAACAATCTTCTGTTGAAAATTAAATTGTAGCTATTAATAACCATGAAAAGCCTCCAGGGTAATTCGATACAAATACCGTGAGAGTATAAAGTGGTATCTTTATTAGTTTTGATTTTGCAACCCGGTATCTTACTGATAAGACATTTTGTTTACATATACTTTATATTATTAAAAGTAGTAGTACAATATTAAAAATATATCCACATAGATTAATTGGACAGTGTAAAAAAGATGAATAAACAGGGCCAAACTCAGAAACGATTATGCACCTTAAACAATATGAGCAGCAGGATGCTATTTATCATCAGAATTGCTCCAAACAAATTAGGAAACGGAATCCCAATTTGACTCTCAACTAGCAAGAGTGCCTGCTTCTTCAAAGATTGTCTTCTGAGAACTGCTGAACACAAACTGAAGTAATGCTAGTTATTAAAAAGACAGAATATTGAAAAAACAAGCACAAGATTCAACCTCTTGGAACGTACATTTACTTCATCTTGTTGACAAAATAAGCCTTCAAAATCTCCTATTGCATACACAAAATAAGCCTTCAAAATCTCCTATTACGTATGCAAGGAAACAAGAGCTTCAAAATCTTATCAACCCATTTGAAGTATTTATTTCTCCATCCCTCTCTCACTGCAAGCAATACCATTACACAGCAATAACCTGCTACATGGGACAATCCTAGTCCAATCACATACCAGGGTATTTGCTTTCTAAATTCTTCTTTTCTATCTTGTATATTAGTTTTAGAAGGCAAGGGAGGAGCAAACATTGGCCAAGAACAATTCTTTGGAAGTGGGCATCCCTGTAAGAATGGATTTCCAGAATATGATGTGTTATCAAATGTGCTCATCTGTCCTCCTTGAGGTATGCTGCCTGATAGGTTGTTGTAAGACAAATTTAAGACTTCCAAGTAAGTTACCAATTGAATTTCTGCAGGAATATTTCCATAAAGCCTGTTGGTAGAAAGATCCAGTGACTCTAGTTGACTCATATCGCCCAAACTTGGTGGAATAATTCCACTGAGATTATTCATTGACAGATTGAGATACCTCAGCCCCTTAAACTTTCCAATATCCAATGGAATTTCACCACTTATTTGATTGCTTGAGAGATCAATGCCTGTGAGCGTGGAAAGAATATATGAATAGTGCCACTGTAATCCTTTGACAATCAAATCCAATTCATCATGAGAAGGAACTTCGTATACAATGGAATCAATTGACCCAAACTCAGAATATGCCTTCATACCATTGTATTTTGATATTTCATGAAATGGATTCAACTGAGCAGATAACAAATGGCCGTCTTCTCTTGCTATACCCATTGCTTTCAAAGATGCAATGTTCCGTGGAAGAAAACCTGATAAATTGTTAGATGAAAGATCTAAGATCTGGAGTTGCTTCAGTTGCACAATTTCTGAAGGAATGTTGCCTTTGAAACGATTACCGTTCATCATCAACACTTGAAGAGCTGACAGATTTCCAACTGAACGTGGAATATCCCCATCAAATCTGTTGTGCCCAATATCTACAAACTGTAATCTTTTACAATTGGTGATTGAGGGAGGGAAGGCTCCACTTAACTTATTATTTCTTACAACCAAAGAGGAAGAGCAGATCCCTTGGGGTATAGTCCCCTCGAAACTATTATTCCCCAAATTTAACATTTGAATTACCTTGTAGTTGGCAAAGCATGGAGGAATCTTTCCATTCAATTTGTTGTTAGACAGATCTAACTTTTCAAGGTAGCTTAAATTGCACAAACTTGGAGGAATATTGCCAATCAGAGAATTGTCATTAACCATCAAGAGCTGTAGATCTGGAGGCCAAGAAGATGCGATATGTCCAGTCAATTCATTTCTAGACACATCCAATAGCGTCATGAAACGAATTGCTTTACTTGGGATAACAAAGCTGCCATTGAAATGATTTCCTGAAAGGTTAAACAGATACAAGTAAGGATTGTTCTCCCATAACCACGAGGGGATTTCGCCAACAATATTGGCATCAGCCAATGCCAACCGCCCTAATGAACGCTGATTTGAAATCCATGGGGGAACTCGACCACCAATACTACATGAGACAAGATCCAAGCCGGCTAACTGGAACTGGGGAAGCCAACTTGAGCTAATATTCAGAGAACAATATGATAGGAACAAAAACTTTAAATTTGCAAGGTTATAAAACAGACTTTCTGAAATGGTAATGTGGGAAAGCCAGAGAACCCCTAGAGAGGATGGCAATGCCACATGCGAAGAAGAAATGTTCTCCTGAAATGAAAAATTACGAGCAAAGAGCTGCAAAAGGGAGGAAACCCCAGTGAGTTGAAGGTTCCCATTGAACTTGTTACCTGAAACACTCAAGAAGTTGAGCAAGGAGAGTTTGTTCAAGGAAAGTGGAATTTGCCCCGTGAATTCATTGTAATGGACACTGAGTCTACGCAGAGAAGAAAGATTGCCTAGACATGCTGGTAGGTTTCCTCCGAGTTGGTTAATGCTTACATCAAGATAGCTAAGATTTTTTAGCAGGCAAATATCAGGGTCAATTATCCCACTCAAACTATTGTTTTTCAACTCCAAATGCCGAAGACGAGAGAGATTTCCCAAACAGGAAGGAATATTACCTCTTATTCCAATGTTTTTTAAGATGAGACATCTGAGAAAAGAAAGGTTGCACAAACTACTCGAAATGACTCCAATCTGCAAACCCTCCTCTGCATAGCTCGTGTAAGCAGTCAAATTAAGCTGCTCTACATGGCCGGTGACATTATTGCATGATATCCCTTTCCATTTGGAGCAACAATCAGATCCATTATTCCATGAACTGAGAATGCCATCAGAGACATTCAAGGCTCCTTTGAAGGAAAGAAGAGCTTGGGATTCCTGGGTAGGACAAATGAAAAGACAAATGCATGGGTTTGTAAAGAGGATAATCAAAACTGCACTCATAAAAGCAAAGTTAGTTGGAGCAAGAGCCATCGCTTAAAATGAAGTTGCAGATGACAAAGAATATACTTCGAAAGGCATTTTTATAGGATAACCTACATTAATGTCTACGGCATATTAAAGAACTTCAACAAACAATGAAAATGATTCAGCTTGTATATGTTTACTCGGCTCTACTGTAAACTGTTGACCCTGGTAAACGCGGAGGCGACCGAAGTCGTAAAGTAAATAGAAAATGACAACTTAACTAAATATTTACAGCATATTAAAGAACTCCAACTAACCATGAAAATGATTCAACTTGTATATGTGTACTTGGCTCTGCAGTAAACTGTTGACCCTGGTAAACGCGGAGGTGACCCAAGTCGTAAAGTAAATAGAAAATAATGCTATCGTCAATGCACTCGCTTTTATCTATTGTTGACAGAATAGAATGGTCATAAATATTAATGGTACTGGTTATGTGTTACAGGTAACGGAGAATAACTGTTTTAGATTAAATGTCAATTGGTAATAAATACTTAGAAAATTCAAAAGAAATATAATATTTAACAATGCTTATGGTCAGCGAGAGGGAACAACTTTCATAAATATGGATAGCTAGTGTATCGACTAGTTGTTACAAAATTAATACTAGCTAATATAGACTCTATATTTAAAATACGCTAGATGCATCGAGGCGTTCAATTATTTCAACTTTAATATTCTCTATATTAAAGGTGAATGATGATAAAATTGAACGCCTCGATGCATCTCGGCGTATTTTAAATATAGAGTCTATATTAGCTAGTAGCAGTCGCAACGCGTCCAACACATTGAATAAATTAATAAATAATTATATAATATATTTATTTTTTAAAATAGAATTTAATATAATATTATTAATATAATATAATTACTTTTTCTAACCCTAATTGTATTACGCACCGATTAGTAATCCTAAGATATAGTTGAGTTATTGATAGGGTTAGAGTTTAGGTTGTTGTTATGGTTAGTGTTTGGATTAGGTTTTAGTTAGGGTTCATATTAGGGTTTTGTTAGGGTTAAGGTTAGAGTGAGGGTTAAGACAAATATTACAGCTGAGGTTAGGGTTTGGTTTATGATTAGGGTTAGGATTAGGTTTTGGGTTGATGATATATAGTTAGATTTAGGGTCATTCTTAGGTTAGAGATATAGTTATAGTTAGGGATGAGGTTAGGTTCTAGAGTATGGTAAAAATTAAAGTTAGGATTAGGGTTACGATTCAGTGTTATGGTTAGAATTATGCTAAGTGTTAGAATTTGCATGATATTTAGGATTAGGGTTAGGGTTTGCATTAGGATTTAGATTAAGGTTAAGATTAAAATTATAGTTTTGGTTAAGAATATATTTAAAGGTTACCTTAGGGTTGAATTGTGATTAAGGTTAGTGTTTAGATTAGGCTTTAGTTAGGGTTTGGTTAGGGTTAACACAAGAGTGAGGATTATAATAAAATTAGGGTTAGCGATAAGTTTTAAGTTATGGTTAGTGTTAAGAGTCAACATTATACTTAGGGTTATGGTTATTGTTAGGGTTTATATGTAATTTAGGGTTAAGGTTAGGGTTAGGGATATAATTATGGTTATAGTTAGTGTTTATATTACGTTTTGTTTAGGGTTTAGAGAAGGGTTTGGTTAGAGATAGAATTTAGGGTTACATTAGGGTTTGGTTAGGTTTACAGATATCATTATATTTAGGGTTAAATTATGGTTATGGTTCAAATGTGGATAGAGTTATAGTTCAATTGGTTTTATGGTTGAAGAACAATTAGGGCAATGCTTAAGGATATGTTAATGTTTGGTTTCAATAAGAGGGAAATATTTAAGATATGGTTAGGGGTAAAGTTAATTATAGTTACGGTTTGATTATAGTTAGATTTTGATAGTAATTAGATTAGGTTTTGATAATATCAATTAGGATTAGTGCTATGGTTCATATGTATATCTCAAAATTAATAGCATAATTTAATATAATATTATTAATACAATATAATTACTTTTTCTAACCCTAATTGCATTACGCACCGATTAGTAATCCTAAGATATATTTGAGTTATTGTTATGGTTAGAGTTTAGGTTGTGGCTATGGTTATGGTTATGGTTAGAGTTAGGATTATAGTTAGGGTTAGGGTTAGTGTTAGGGTTTATATTATGTTTAGGGTTAGGGTTCAGGTTAGTGTTTGGATTAGGTTTTGTTTAGGGTTTAGATGCGGGTTTGGTTAGGGATAGAATTTAGGGTTACATTAGGGTTTGTTTAGGTTTATAGATATCATTATATTTAGGGTTAAATTATGGTTATGGTTCAAATGTGGATAGAGTTATAGTTCAATTGGTTTTATGGTTGAAGAACAATTAGGGCAATGCTTAAGGATATGTTAGTGTTTGGTTTCAATAAGAGGGGAATATTTAAGATATGGTTAGGGTTAAAGTTAATTATAGTTATATTTTGATAGTTGTAAAGGTTTAGTTATACTTAGTGTTTGGATTATAGTTCAATTAGGGCTTATATTAGGATTGTATTTTTGCCTAGGATCCAAATAGCATTAAAGTTTAATTAAGGTAATGGTTAGGTGTAGGTTTAGATTAAATTATAATTAGATTAGGTTTTGATAATATCAATTAAGATTAGTGCTATGGTTCATATGTATATCTCAAAATTAATAGTATAATTTAATATAATATTATTAATACAATATAATTACTTTTTCTAACCCTAATTGCATTACACACCGATTAGTAATCCTAAGATATATTTGAGTTATTGTTAGGGTTAGAGTTTAGGTTGTGGTTATGGTTATGGTTATGGTTAGAGTTAGGATTATAGTTAGGGTTAGGGTTAGTGTTAGGGTTTATATTATGATATAAATTAGGGTTTGGTTAAGATTCAAGGTTAATGTTATGGTTTGAATTATGCTCAGGGTGTGACCAAATATTTATAGGATATTAGAAATATATTTAGGGTCCATGTGATGGGTAGGGTTTTGGATAAGTGATCAAACTATAGTGATAATCCTAAACCATATTTTAATCTTATACATTATGTAAACCCTAATCCTATATGGTAAACCCTAATTCTAACCCTAACCCTAACCCTAATCATAATATTAACCTTATGTAAACTGATACCGTAATCCTAATCCTAACCATAACCCTAAATCCTACATTCTAAACCATAATCCCAAATTCTAAAACCTAATCATAAATTATAAACTCTAATCTTAACCCCAATCATAAATGCTAAACTATAATCCTTATTTCTCAAGTATAATCCTAAATGATAAACCCTAATTGTAACCTTAATCCTAAATGTTAAGCCCTCATTCTAACCCTGATTCCTAAATCCTAAATCCTAAGATAAAGCATGTTCTTAAATGATAAACCCTAATATTATATGCTAAACCCTAATCGTAAATGCTACATCCTAAATTCTAAAACATGATTTTAACCCTAATCCTAAATGCCAAACCCAAATCATAATGTTAACTCAGTACTAACTATGATGTGAACCCATACCATAACCCTAATCTTAATCATAGACCTAAATCCTATATTTTGAGTACTAATCGTTAACCATAAACCTTAATCCCTACCCTAATTGATAAATCATAACCCTATTCATAAATGCTAAACAATAATCCTAGATGCTAAACTATAAATCCTAAATCCCAACCTAAAGCATAATCCTAAATGCTGAACCCAAATTGTAAAGGATAAACTATAATAATAAAAGCTAAACCCTAATCATAAATGCTAATTCCTACTCCTAATTTTAATTGTAAATTCCAAGACCTAATGGTAGATACTAAATCCTAAATCATATACTAAACTATAATACTCAATAGTAAACCCTAATCATAAATTTTAAAACCTAATCTTAAATGTTAAGCACTAATTACAAATTATAGACCCTTATCCTAACCCTAATACTCAATACTAAACTCTAATCCTAAATACTAAACCTTAATACAAACCCTATCCCTAATCATAATAGCTACCATAAACCTTAATTCTAATCCTAATCCTAATCATAATATTGACCTTATGTAAACCCATACCCTAATTCTAATCCTAACCATAACCCTAAATCCTACATTCACCATAATCCCAAATGATAGAACCTAATCATAAATTCTAAACTCTAATCTTTACCCCAATCATAAATATTAAACTATAATCCTTATTGCTCAAGTATAATCCTAAATGATTAACCCTAATTGTAACCTTAATCCTAAATGTTAAACCATCATTTTAACCTTGATTCCTAAACCCTAAATCCTAAATCCTAAGATAAAGCATGTTCTTAAATGAGAAACCCAAATATTATATGCTAAACCCTAATCGTAAATGCTACATCCTAAATTCTAAAACCTAATCTTAACCCTAATCCTAAATGCCAAACCCAAATCATAATGTTAACTCAGTACTAACTATGATGTGAACCCATACCCTAACCCTAATCTTAATCATAAACCTAAATCCTATATTTTGAACACTAATCATTAATCATAAACCTTAATCCCTACCCTACTTGATAAATCATAACCCTATTCCTAAATTCTAAACAATAATCCTAGATGCTAAATTATAAATCCTAAATCCTAACCTAAAGCATAATCCTAAATGCTGAACCCAAATTGTAAAGGATAAACTATAATAATAAAAGCTAAACCATATTTCTAAATGCTAATTCCTACTCCTAATTGTAATTGTAAATGCCAAGACCTAATGGTAGATACTAAATCCTAAATCATAAACTAAACTATAATACTCAATAGTAAACCCTAATCATAAATTTTAAAACCTAATCTTAAATGGTAAGCACTAATTACAAATTCTAGACCCTTATCCTAACCCTAATACTCTAATCCTAAATACTAAACCTTAATACAAACCCTAGCCCTAGCCCTAACCCTAATCATAACGGCTACCATAAATCCTAATTCTAATCCTAACCCTAACCCTAATCATAATATTGACCTTATGTAACCCATACCCTAATCCTAATCCTAACCATAACCCTAAATCCTACATTCTAAACCATAATCCCAAATTCTAAAACCTAATCATAAATTCTAAACTCTAATCTTAACCCCAATCATAAATGTTAAACCATAATCCTTATTGCTCAAGTGTAATCCTAAATGATAAACCCTAGTTGTAACCTTAATCCTAAATGTTAAACCCTCATTCTAACCCTAATTCCTAAATCCTAAATCCTAAGATAAAGCATGTTCTTAAATGAGAAACCCTAATATTATATGCTAAACCCTAATCGTAAATGCTACATCCTAAATTCTAAAACCTGGTCTTAACCCTAATCCTAAATGCCAAACCCAAATCATAATGTTAACTCAGTACTAACTATGATGTGAACCCATACCATAACCCTAATCTTAATCATAAACCTAAATCCTATATTTTGAACACTAATCATTAATCATAAACCTTAATCCCTACCCTAATTGATAAATCATAACCCTATTCCTAAATTCTAAACAATAATCCTAGATGCTAAATTATAAATCCTAAATCCTAACCTAAAGCATAATCCTAAATGTTGAACCCAAATTGTAAAGGATAAACTATAATGATAAAAGCTAAACCATATTTCTAAATGCTAATTCCTACTCCTAATTGTAATTGTAAATGCCAAGACCTAATGGTAGATACTAAATCCTAAATCATAAACTAAACTATAATACTCAATAGTAAACCCTAATCATAAATTTTAAAAGCTAATCTTAAATGTTAAGCACTAATTAGAAATTATAGACCCTTATCCTAACCCTAATACTCAATACTAAACTCTAATCCTAAATACTAAACCTTAATACAAACCCTAGCCCTAGCCCTAACCCTAATCATAATGGCTACCATAAATCCTAATTCTAACCCTAACCCTAACCCTAATCATAATCCTAACCATAACCCTAAATCCTACATTCTAAACCATAATCCCAAATTCTAAAACCTAATCATAAATTCTAAACTCTAATCTTAACCCCAATCATAAATGTTAAACCATAATCCTTATTGCTCAAGTATAATCCTAAATGATAAACCCTAGTTGTAATCTTAATCCTAAATGTTAAACCCTCATTCTAACCCCGATTCCTAAATCCTAAATCCTAAGATAAAGCATGTTCTTAAATGACAAACCCTAATATTATATACTAAACCCTAATTGTAAATGCTACATCCTAAATTCTAAAACCTGGTCTTAACCCTAATCCTAAATGCCAAACCCAAATCCTAATGTTAACTCAGTACTAACTATGATGTGAACCCATACCCTAACCCTAATCTTAATCATAAACATAAATCCTATATTTTAAACAGTAATCATTAATCATAAACCTTAATCCCTACCCTAATTGATAAATCAAAATCCTATTCCTAAATGCTAAACAATAATCCTAGATGCTAAACTATAAATCCTAAATACTCTATATTTAAAATACACCGAGATTAGAGGTTACAATTTAATTTAGTGTTAGAGTTGATTCTCAATTTAGTTAGGTAAGTCTCAATTTAGTTGGGATCAACCTAATTTAGGGTAATGTTGTAATTTGAAACAATAATTTTTAGTGTTACAATTAAGTCTCAATTTAGTTAGGTAAGTCTCAATTTAGGGTAATGTTGAGGGTAATGTTGTGATTTAAAACATTAATTTAAAAATTATCACATAATTAAATTAAAAATAAATATATAATAGATTATGAATTAATATTTTCAAAAAATTATGATTAATAATAGAAAAAAAGAAATATTTTTAAAATGATAATTTTGTTAATAAAAATAAATATTTAAAATAATAATTTTAGTATAATTATAAATATGGAAAACAAACTTTTTTGGTTATCTTAATTTATTTAAATTCTTATAAATTTTAGAAATATCTTACCTATTTTATACTTTTCTAATTTAGTTATTGAAGACATCTTTTATAGAGTTTCATTAAAAAAGATATTTAAAAATAATAATTTTGTTGTTATATTTATAAATATGCAAAGATTTTTTTCTAATATTAGCTAAGATGTTTCTATATTTTTTTAATACTTTTATGATATTATACATTTCAAGAGAGAATATTGATGTTTCTATTTAGAAAAAAAAAATTATTGTAAATTATATCATGGTTTTTATATACTCTATATAAAAACCATGATATCATATACCATTAAATATTTATTATGTAATCACATTAAATATTTATTATTTACTTATTTTAAATAACTTTCTATTTCTTGTTTATTCCATTACTATTTCATCAAGATATTATCTCACTTGTCGGATCTCACGCGCATGCTACATCCACGCAATGATAAAAAAATTTAAAGTCGAAATGCCTAATTTTTTAGATATGCATGCAAGATGTGGAATTATAGACATGGCTTTCATCTCATAAATACAATCAAACATTATAAAAATAAAGATCCATCATTAAACAACATATTCTCTTCTTAAGGAATGTTTAAAAGTATTTCTCTTGTCCAGGTTAAAAACAGTCTAAAAACTCAGATATCTATGAAATGAAAATAGAATCTTTCCATTGGGTCTGTAAAAAATAGTTTCAAAAATTAGATATCTATGAACCCAAAATAGAATTTTCTATTAGATCTATTAAAAATAGTCTGAAAAAATAAACAAATCAATACAAATGATTTGGCTTCTCAAAAAATAAACAAATCAATACAAATGATTTAGCTTCTCAATACAAATGAATGACAACAAATTTTATGAATGAGTTTTAAATACAAATCAGGGATATTCATACACAAATCACTACACCCCACTGAAAGAACTGGTTTGAGAAATAGACAGTGGTGGTGAGCAAAAGGGGATCTTTGCCCGAGGTTTGAGCCTCTTCATCCACTACAGCTTTCCATTCGGTGAACAGCTGGTCCCAGTTTTCCATGTCCGCCACGGTTTGTGGGTATTCCCAGTCGAGATCGATGCCGTGGAATGAGTACTGCCTGGCCAGAGATATGGCCGAGTCAATGAACATTTTGCGCAGTGAGGAATCGGCAGCCATTGTGGAGAAGTCGTTCATGTTGGAATTTCCTCCACCGAAGGAAAGTAAGGCTTTTATGGAGGGATTCATGTTTTGGACTATGGATGTGAAGATTGCGATGCTTTGTTGGTTGTCTATAGAGACGGTGATTTTTTATGTTTGGGGATCATATATTTACATTGTATCTGCTATAAAATGATAGTAACGTAGTGCAAGCTGAATCGCTTCATCTTCCACACAATACTTGAATCGCTTTACCTTTCACATTTGTCGAATGGTTTTGTAACGTGGACAGATAATTGATGGGTTGTCGCATTTGCAATATATTGTCCAAAATTACACCTAAATAAAATAGAGAAAACAGTGAATGCTACGGTTTGTATTCCATGTTCATATTCATATTCCATTATTGTTGCGTCCATTCGTATTCTATTATTAATGATGCATTTGTTGGTTTCATTATTTTTGGATTTTTCTTACACATAAATAGCAAATTGTGAGTTGGCATCAGAATTTGAAGAGTTTCTTTTCTCTTACACCGTTACTTTGGATGACCTCCTATAGGGAGGGGTGTGATGCCATTGTAGGGTTACGCCTCTCGGCGTAACGAGTAATTATCATTGTCATATATTTGTAAAATTAAATAATCATTTAGTAATAAATCTTAAAAATATAGAAATATAAATATATATTTAATTACTGTTTAGGAGTATTGGTGGAAAACAAAATGAATAAATACTGTTCATTATGAGATACAATATAATTAACTATTATTATGATTAAATAGTATGTATATATTTATAATATTATATATAATTTTGGAGTTGCCTATTCTATATATGTGTATGTGTAAACTTATTAAATAATTATTATTATAATTTTAATTGTAATTATATCTATAATTGTAAGCATAATTCTAATTGAACTCTAACTCTATCTATCTATATTAATAAATATTACTATAATAGTAATTATAATTGTAATAAAAAAAATTCTAAACTTAATTCTAACTTGATTTTTTCCCTAAAACCTTAGTTGAACCTTAATTATAACTATATTAAACAAACTCTAATTAAATTTAATGCATAAGTAAAATTGTTGATGACAAAAAAGAATCTACTTCAAACAATATATTTAGATAGAAACTTACTTGAGTGTTTATAACAAGATGAGTAGCTCCAATTAACAATAAAAGACATAGAACATAAATAGATTTACATGGCTAGAAATTAATTATTCCACTTTTTTATAAACCATTGTCAACATAATAATTAAAAGTGACCCAAACACTCAAGAAAATAGAAAGGAGTCATATAATCAACACTCGCATTTTATGTGAAATGATATAAAATAATTTTTATAACTTTGAATGGTACTTTTTTTTATAACAATAGAAAATGATTTTTCAAGACCAAATTGTAAACTAGTAATAAATCATGAAACAAATATAAAATCTAGTGCTATTTATACATGAGATAATGTTCAAAAATATGAATAGTTAGTGCAATGACTATAATGTGTTGGTTATTACAAAACCAATATAAGTATCTATCACTATAATAAATTTCATAAATAAAATAATCAATCAGTAATGCATTATTTTTTATATTAAAAGAAACCAAAATTAGTGACCTGACCCATTACAAAACATCAAATCATCAACAAATTAGCCACCATCAACAAATTATCAACAAAAAGATGACCACCTAAACTTTCCTCTATCAAAAATCTTAAACATACTAACCACCTCAAAGTTATGAGAAAAATATCTACCAGAGTTTAAAAGAGTCTTAATAAAAACCATATTATGCCACACAGGGCTATAAAAAGAACAGTCCAGAGTAAACCAGCTAAAAGTAAACATATAAAAGAAACTAAAAATCTCATGAAGGCCACAAGAGAAACCAAAAAACCATCAACTAGCAATCATCATTATTTATTTTTGCTATGGCTAGTCTTGGAAAATATCATCCTTGCCTAGTCTTCCATGAGAAACTTGAAGAGGTCTTTATAGTCCTCTTCATCATTTGGTTTTTTCATTGGAGATGTTATCGTATAGTAGACATGGTAGTTGGAAAATTGTGCATGACCTTTAGCATCAGCGAGATATATCTTGAATCCTCTTGTCCATTGCCTTAACATTCCTAACAATCTCTTGCACTTTCTTGTCCAAACCATCCAATTTTTTCTCAATATCAATCAAGTTGTTGCCAGGTTCCTCCTTAATGCTACCAGCTTCTTCAATAATAACATTCTTATCAAGCCTCAAGGTAGGGGACAATGATTTGGCATGAGTTGGGGTCTTAGGGGCAGGATTAATAGATGCATTAGGGATCTTAGAGATGTGGGTGGATCTGGTGGCAATGGGTGAAGGGGAAGGTTTCTCTCGTGTGACATCTTCTCCCTCACCACTCTACGAATTCTCAATGTAAGTAGAAGAGGAAGACTCTTTAAGAGTTTTCTCTTGTTTAGTAGGTTTCTTGTAAAGTATTATAGAGAAATAGGGAGTAGTGTACTCATGAATGATTTCAAAATATAAACCATTCTCGTGTGTGTTAAACTTAGCTTTTTTAGGGGTAAAAGCACAATAAGTTGTCACCCTTTTACAAAGGAAAAGGCTAACAAAATCAAAGCTGTTCAACTTCAATAGTATAAAAATGACATTTATGTTTGGAATTTGAAGATGATGTAAACTAATTAAATGTGATAAAATGGATGAATTTTATGATTAATTTTTTTAATAATTTGTTTGAATAAGAATTGATATATTTTTTTAATTTTTAAAGATGATTTTTTAGTTGCTGAAAAATGCTCAAAATTAGGGGTCTAGTTCCCACCACAAAATTATATGTAAATAAACATTTTTTCCCCTAATTTCAAAATATGTCATAGATGGCATATATAGCTAGTGCATAGAGAAATAAAAATTGGTTTATGACCTATATTTTCTCTTTTATAATAATTCAAATTCCAACTCACTGAAATCGACAGTTTTCATCTCGCAACATATTTTTCATAACAAATCTATCCCAATCAAATAAAGAAATATATATTCTTGAAGATGACTCTCTCCTCTAGTGCACCATATATTTTTATAATTTATTTAATATTATTTACTATTTTTACTTTCTCTGAATCAACATATCCTTGACTGTTAAAATACCTACTTGCAATATTTTTTAATTACAATGAACTATGTCTAATTAAAACACTATAAAATCTATATGAGGATATTCTTGACTCCGATATCTACAAAAGGGTATTTTTTTATTTTTATAAAAATATTATTAAAAGGATTAGAAGTTATTGAAATGCCACTTTTTTGAAATAATTTTATTTTTATGGTAATTGGACCCAAAGTGGTATAAAACATGCATTTAATAGATATTTCCAATTGAAAAAGTTAAATCACTTATCTAACTTAGCTATAATGAATCTAGCTAGACCATATGTTTGACCAAAATTAATTTTTACTAAAATTCAGTTATGCTGATAAGTTAGCCAAAAAGGTGACACCTGATTGTGCTTTTACCCTTAGGTACTATCGGTTTGGAATCTTCTGGGAAACTTTTTCTTCTATTTCACTTTTGTTTTTTAGCATTTCCCTATAGAGAGGCAACATGGGGAAGGAGAGACTTCAATAGGGTAGTTGTGAAATTCCCAGACTCCATCTTATAGCCAAAATTCTTTAACCTCTTTTTTTACTGTGGTCTTGGTAAGGGATAACAGTAGTAGTTGGTGAAGACTGTGAACAAGAGACATTTTGGATAGTGATATTCTGAGGAGGAAAATGAGCCAAAGAAAATTTATACAAGTGGTAAATAAGACCTTGATGAAGAAGGGTATACTTCTTACCCTAGGATTTAGCCTCTGGGTGAACCCACAATAATGGGTTACACTTTTTTGCTTGAACGCACACTGAACTCTACATTTTGAAAAAATATTTTAGAGTCAAATGCATATTATCGTTAAACCATTTGAAATTAGAAGATGAAGTAAATTAATGTCTTTTAGGATTTTCTGTCTAGATTCTAAATATATTTTTTATTTTTATTTTTGAATTGATTTGAATGGTTTCTTCTTTCTCTCACAAAAATGGGTATGTTGCTAAAAATGTCATTTTAAAAGAGTTTCATTGTTTTCATACAATATAACCTTTTTCTAAAATAGATATCAATGTGCTTCTTTTGAATTTAGTTTTCTAACATCCATATGGAGGGCATGCAATTGATTTGACAACATTATTATGATTATTGCATATTTTATTAACGTTTGAAGTTGACTAAACCATATTTTTGATATACCTTGACTACATAGCTTATAACTTGTCATGTATTTGTCCAATTTCATTTTTTTATTTTTTTATAGAAAGATAACTTCAATACCTAGGGCATAGATATTTTTTAGAAATTTTTTTCTCTCATTTACTATTTTTCCATAAGCCTCAAACATAGAGGTAGACATACAGTGAAATATCTATGTTTAGTAAAACTAAAAATACAAAGTCATAATAAACTTAATATATATTAACATTATAATTATTGGAAATATTTTTATTAGTAGTACCTTACTCTATAGATAGATTTTTCAAATGAATTCATTTGATCTAACAAAAGATATAGTCAAAGTGATTTTTTGTCAACATTTTAATAGGTGCGAAGGATACTCCATTGTAGGTATGAATGAGGAGTATAGATGTTATATCAATATTTTTTTTTATATATGAGGCTTTGAGCTAACCATTTCTAATTAATAAGTAGGAGATATTTTCCACAACAAGTCAAATTTTGATATTGCTATTAGGATTCAACTGTGTAGTTTTTTGAGTCAACTTCATTGACTCATGTTTCATGAGTAGTGGTTCACACAAACCCATCTCTCATGAGCTAACCATTTGTAATTAATTCCTTCAAATGGAAACTCTAAAGG
The DNA here is from genome assembly GCA_027943335.1 of Chamaecyparis obtusa. Taxonomy (NCBI): domain Eukaryota; kingdom Viridiplantae; phylum Streptophyta; class Pinopsida; order Cupressales; family Cupressaceae; genus Chamaecyparis; species Chamaecyparis obtusa. The sequence continues at coordinate 28,980 of BSBK01007506.1, forward strand.
CTTAAATAATCATATTTTAATAAAAATGTATCATTTCAACAAAAATCAGCATGTCTAGAATAGTGTAACCTACTATTGTGGGGTCAACCCTCTACAATATCTTTAACATTAGTGTCCATAAAATGTAGAATATAAAAGGGATGGAAAGGAGATCCTTTTTTCTAAGGTGATTAATAAACAAAAGATGTTAGTAATAATAAACCCCACAATGACCCTCAAGGGCTTAATAATTCAATATAATATACCACACCTGGTCTCAGGGTAACATCAACTCTTCATAGCTCAACCCACCACATAATTTGATCATCTTTTCATCTCCGTAAAAATGGTTGGTTGAGACTTGTAGTGTCTAATATTTTGCTATTCTTCTTCCACTTGCTTCCTTCCATGGAGAGGCTCGTATCCTGTGCAATGAATTTCTCATTAACCTGAAATGATATACCACCAATGGTAACTCATCTATCAGCCCATGACACAAAAAATTACTTGGAATTCTTTCATCAAAACCCATCATGTTCATTATGAACTTAACAATACCATTCTCAGTGCACACAAACCAGAGTGAAAGCTTGGATTTTAAATCATCTGTCTTATTAGGATTGATTTGGAGCATGTATCTACCCATATCTTCTTCTACCAGTGTAGCCATAATATCATAAAGAAGAGAATAGGAATTCTAGAGCCCCAATATGTTGATGAAAATGTTTTGATGAGAACCCACAAAACTTTGCAATCAAACAACACAATAAAAGCTATAATTATTGCAATGCAAGATTAAAAGAGCCTTCTAGATAGTATGGACATTTCATCTATGTGAAATTAAAATCATCTATAAATTAGTGATATTATAAGAGCCTTTTCCATCATCAATTATAGCAGAATTTGTTGGATTAGGTAGAGTAAGATAAGTACTGGGTGGGGAGGAGTGAATCAATATTGTAAAACACTTTTAAACTATTTGAACGTTCTTCCTTAAACATTTACTGAATCCATAACTTTTTCATTTATCATATAAAACATATAAAGATAACAAATAACTCATTACACATTCATTTCGGTATCACATAAATCCTTGTTAGAGAATAAAAACTGTGATGGGCATGACACCCACAAAAATTAACTACTGCAACAAAAAGTCTACTCGGTTAGAACTACAATGTTATCTATTTCTAATATCTTGCCTAGTAAAGAGCATTAACCTGGTTAAGAGTCTTAAGACCTACTAAGTGTTGGAATTAGGAGAGATAGGGTACTAAGAGGGGAGGGGTGAATTAGTGCCCACAAAACTTTTACTTGTAAACCTTTCAGATCTATAACAACAAACAATAATACCTTGCAAAATAACTTGTATCTAATTGCATGTATCATTCATCCATTTAACTTAAGAAAGTAAACAACATGAAATCAATATGACAATCACATAACACAAGTATTTTGGTAACGTAGAAACCCTTTTTAGAAGGTAAAAACTGCGATGGGCATGATGCCCACAAATTCTTCACTACTGTAGATAAAAAAGGTTTGCCTGTTAGGGCTACAAGTTTTGATCACTTTTGGTGATCTTACCCTATTAGGAGTAACATATTAGATCAACTAGATCTACCTAGTTATAGGATTTTAACAACACTAATGAAGTGTGTACTCGGTTAAGCGATTTACATAAGACTGTCAAGTCTACTCTATTAAGAGATTTATCCAAAACTCTATTACAATTGTTAGAAAGCAATAGGTAATTTATCTGCTAATTGATAACTTAATTGTCTAATACAGATCAATAAATACTAATAAAATATCACCTCAACTCTGATGTATCTCTTCTCTAAACGGCTCAGTTAGCCTTTTCTAATTCTGCTCAATCTGATTTCCTCTGTACTCTATTTTGCTCTGTCAACTGATAGTCTTGGAGTTAGGCATGTGCTTCAAGTGCTCCATAATTCATATATTAGTTCACACCAAAAATGATGCAAACACACAAATATATAGTGTTCTTCTTTTGCCGCTTTAACAAAATTAGGTTACAAAATCTACGGTGTTCAAAAATGACCTAGATTAGCTATTACATAATATATACATTGCATTTAATGAGTATCTTGACAATAAATGTTCCTTAATCTTGGTAAACCATTTTTAGATCCATTGTAACCATTTGCATAGAAGAATGTGCCATTTCAAATTACTATGCCATTTTCTGTGATCATCGGTAAACACTGTATAAACTACTCAGTGTATACTAATGCTCGGTGTTTACTTTCTCTCGGTGTTGGTTGGTGTTAGTGTCGGTAATGCTTTTTCTCGATAAACTATGTAATGCTCAGTATGTATGTTTTACTGACTAGTCTATCTTGCTTCTAGTTACCGACTTACTCAATGTAAGTGACTAACTGATATCTTGGATAACCTATGATACTAATGACAACCTTTAATGCTGAATAGAGATAACAATCCTTCCCTTTGGCATTAGTATCAAAACTCGAATGTATATAGAAATTTTTTTTCTATATATAACTTATATCTCTGCCATATATATATACTTATCAAAAAATTTATTTACTCCCCCTTGGTGCATGCTCCCAGTAATATGTAATATACGTAGCTTCTATGTACATATTTGGCATAAAGACATATACATTACTTTCCCCCTTTTTGATAGTAATGCCAAATACAAAAAAAATAAACAGTATACTCACATCTTGTAAAAAATATGCTGATGGGTTTTCTTCATAGACTCCAAGAGGTTTTCCCATTCCTCTTTCAAGTTGGTGAGAATAATGTGCTCAAGACCGACTTGTGCACGCATGTCAAAGATGTTATCTAACACCGAAATTTCTAGTGTTGCAACTAGTTGTTCCACTTTGACAATGTGTGCCTCAAATTTTTTTAGGTATGGAAAGAGTCACATTTGTAACTCAGTGACCTGATCAATTATGTGTTGTTCTTGCTTCTTTAAATCTGCTATTAACCGCCTGAGTTCCTGAACTCGGTGAATGTTCTTTTTGAAAGCATTTGGCTTGGTTATAGCTACATTTGTACTGATCTTGATTTTTGCTTCCATTCCTTTTATCTTTTCACTGACTTCAATAGTGAAGGTTTCTACAGTACAAAGCTTTAGTAAGAATTGACAAATTAGCTTGGTGATAGATTTCATCTCAGTGATTTCCTCAGATAATTTAACCTTCTTGGCTTATTTTCTCTACTAGTTTGTTTTGTATCCCGGATTCTACCCTTTCTTTAATCCATTTGTCTGCATCGATATATGGGGCATTGATCTTTTCTATTAATATAGCAATTTGATCTAGGATGGGAGTATCCTCATCAATATTCACCTCAAGTACTACCTCTTGTAGGATATCCCTCACATCTCCTAGAATTTCTTTTCTCTTTGTTTCTTTCTTCAGCTTCTCTTGAGCTACCTTTCTTGAACATAATTCCCCATATTTGCTTAGTTCTTCGGGGCTTAGGGTCCTCGAGTCACACTCAAGGATAATTATCACTTCATCTAGAGTGACCGGCCCTTTTCCTTTCTTTTTATTCTTCTTCTATGGTGCTAGTGGTGATTTTTTCTCAATAACAACAAGAACCTTGTCTCCAATCTTCGGAGTATCCTTCCCAGTTGACACACTTGCTTCCTTCTTCTGCTCCTCAGTAGTTGTTGTCTCGGTTGATGGAGTGGGAGCCTCGGATGTGGTGTTAGGTGGGATCACCTCAGTTTCCTTTATCTCATCTTGTACCTTAGTCTCAGTGGAAGGTGCCTCTATTTTGTTAGGCTCGTTTGTCTTTACAGGTTTCTTAGTTTCTTGTACCCCTATTGTGTCTTTGTGTTGCTCGAGGTTTGAGCCATCAAGTTGTACTTGTGAAATGATTTATGCTACTTTTGCAAGTATAGGAAGTTCACTCAATAATGATGTGAATGCACATTTAGTGTCTAGTGCTTTATCTTGAGTATTTGTAGGTGCAATATTCACATCCTCATCATCCTTGTCATCAGGATCACCATTTTTTATGTCCTCAATGAGTACATTGTCATTGGTTTTCTTCTTCAGTTGGCTCTCTACTTGATCTGGTGCATCCTGTGAAACACTTATTTCTTCCTTTTTCTCGGTGATATCAATTACCTCAGTAACTGATATATCAGCATTCTTTGACTTCTTTGTTGTGCCATCATCAATATAAATACCTTTACCTTTGGAATTTTGTCTCTCTTAGACAAGGTCAAGAATGCATCCTGTTCAGCTTTTTCTTGGGCCTCAAGAATAGATTTCCATAGAAAATCTCCAGTCTCATCTACGTCTGCCATGTTCTCATCTAGTATAGTCATGGCTTTGTTCTTTACCATAAGTCATGCTTGGTAGTTAGCCATATATTCATCATTTTTTGGTAGATTGAGAAGTGGGGTTATCTGAACTAGAGATCTTTCTCTCTTTCTTTTCTTGATTTCAAGTGCATAAGCCTACTTTTGGTTTATCCTATCATCCAACTCCTTCGATAATGAACATGAAAATTCCAATGGAACTCTCTTGAATTTTATCATCATTTGGATAACTACCTCTTCTACCTTGGTTTGATCCTTGTTTGACATCTTGTCAAATTTGTCCAGTTCAGGATCAGCAAGGTCACCATTCTCAATTATGTCTTCAATAATGTTATCTATCGACCTTACCTTGTTGCTGACCACCTTGAATTGATTGATTTCATCTTCATTTTCAATCTCCTCAAGGTCTTCTTTACCTCTTATCAGTCTTCTCCTTTTCTTCGGTGCCTTAGCTACAACCTTGGTATTTCTCTTGGCATAAGTCTTCATCGATGTAGCTGCCCTTGGTTTTGTAATTTTCACTAATCCTTTCTTTAGTGGGGGCAAGGCTACAGTTGATGATCTTATCCTTGTGCCTACTTGTATTGGCAAATGCTTTTCCTTTTGCATTTTGGTGGGAGCAACCAGTGTGGGATCTTTCTTTTCTTCAAACTTGATCTCCTCACTATCATATGGTTTGTCATCCAACAGTAACTGACCTTTAGTTGTTTCTTTAATCGGTGACTCCTCGGGTGAGTTAGAGACATCTCTAAATCTAGTAGCAAGATCTTTCTTCATTCTCTTTGCCTTCCTAGTCATTTTATTAATAGCCTGACCTGTTGTGATTCTAGTCTTAGCTTCTTCATAGGTTCCAAACCTAGTGAGCTTGGGATCTTTTGGTAGTGCTAGCAGTGCATTAATAGATTTCAAACCGAAATCATAGTTCATTTCATAACCCATAGGTGCTAGCCACTTTATCCTAGGTTCAACTACTCTTATCATTATATGATCTATGTCCACTAGAAAATATATATGATTCTCAAATTTTTCAACTAATTCTCATGGAATTTTGCTTCTTTGATTCATCTTGGTCTTAAATTCATTAAAGTACTTATCAAACTCTATATTCAAGTTATCTCCTAACTTGTTCATCATCTCAGTAATCTATACAATTATTGATTTATCTATTTTCCAATTTACTTGACCGATACTAGGGATATACTTTTGTAGATAGAAGAATAAACAAACAAGGAGTGAACCAAACTTACCTGTGTTAGACTTCTTTTTCCTTATGGTCTTCATGTTTCCCTGAAGTTGGTTCAATAGAAGCTCAGCAAGGTCAATCTGGTCATCTTTTTTCACAATTTTATGAGCCATGTCGATTGTGCTATAGGGTATGATGTTTAGTCTACTTGATTGAAATATTTTGTACCTGATCACATGTGTTGTGAATTTTACTGCTAAGTCTTTGACTATTGAAATCTTAAGTGCTCGATCATCCCATGCAGCTCCAGTGTTACTCTCAACCTCAGCTCGGGATGAGCTTTGGAAAGTTTTTGTCTTGTCAATTGTAGGATACCCAGTAACCCTACTTATCATTTTCTTTGTGACCTCTACTAGTTTATCCAACCAAAATTTTCCATCATGATACCTACTCAACACAATTCTTATCTAGTTAGTTTTGAATGATTTCAGAAAGTGTATGGCACATGATAACCCTAATTTCTCAATCTTGTCAAATTCAGGTTTCAATTTTCCATCAGTGCCACACAATTGTTGAAATGCCACAATAGTCTCAAAGTCTCCTACTTCCCCAATCTTGTAGTGAATAAACAACTGTACATCTTCTATTAATAAAACCCTATCTAGTATGCTTGAAAAAGCACCCATTATATCCATTTGTGATGCAATCTTAGGGTGTGGTTTGTACTTTAGTTCATCAAAATTTTCTCTTACAATCAAATTTACTTCTTCCTCGACACTGTGATTTTCTTGCAGACAATGTAGATGCCATAAATTGATTCTAGGGTTTCAGTAAGCAGCAGGTTAATAAAGTGTTTGGTAGCAATTGTACTTACTCAAAATCATCAAAGAGTGATGTTGGTTAAATCTACAGTAGTATTGGATCCTTCTAAAAATATTTTAGCTCGAAACCTTTTCTATGAAATCTTCACTCTTTGAAATTGCAATGTAACAATGAACTTTTTTTCCTGTGTATTTATAGACTTTTCGATATTCCTGTTCAAACTTTTATGCATTAAATGCTTGACCTACTTTTTCATTCATAATTGTTGTTAGCTCAGTAAAGACTATAGGAATTCAATAGCTCGGTTAACACACAATTTCTTCATCGGTTGATACGTGTGCTCGGTTAACCTTGTGTAGTGATTACCAATGGGTAACCAACTCTTGGTCTTTATTTCACCGAATATATATATCTTTGATAGCTCTTAACATATAAGCCATAATGCATCTTTTTATGCATATTTGGTGTGTGCTCATCTTATATAAGGAACTATATGTAAAATATGATCATTTTAAAATGTCATTTCCATACATACCTTTTTCACCTTAGGTGGAGGAATCGATGTCACCCAATCTAGTGGATGAGGTTTCACCGACAGCATTACTTGACTCAGCATTCTCATTAGATTCCTTTCTCCACATAGTATTCCTTATATTCATGATATTTGCAATAGTGTGTCCACTCTCAAATAAATGATTTTCTTCTGGTGCTCGGTCTCTGTAGTCCTTGCTTAAATGATTGGCTTTATGACAGTGCATACATGTCATTCTAGTATTTGTCCAGCTTCTTGATTATCTAGCCCATATTTTCCTATTAAAATTCACTGCAATGTGCCCATACCTACCACATGCAACATAGTTAGTCCATGTGTTATAGTCCCAAACATAAGAATTAACTTGTCTCTTCGGTTGATAAGGTTTTCCCTATGTTTTATGCTTAGGTGTCCATACTTGTTTCATTTTTGCCTTGCAATCTCATGCAGTGTGTCCATGCTTATTATAGGTATAGCATAACTTCTCCATAGTAGTATTGTTAGCATTTTGTTTAGCTCTACATTCATAGGCTTGATGTCCATATTTTCCACAATAGTAACAATATCCATCAAATTTAGGAATAATAGGAGGTTTACCTTGTGCTCTGCTTCTACAAACATTGGAGGTGTGACTTGGTTTGCCACAGTGATAACATGTCAACACCTTAGGTCTTTGATTTTGATTGTTGTTGACCTATTCAGCTTGTTGTGATGATTCTCCTTCACTAGTATAGCCTATACCGGCTTTAGTCCCAAATCTTCTTTGATTAGTCAGGAAGTCATAAATCTTCTTGGAACTGTCCTAAACTAACTTCTTCATTTCATTGTGTTGCTTTTGTATCTTTATTTCATTTCTCAATTTTTCATTATCTTCTCTAAGTATTGCAACATCTTCAAGTCTTCTTGACAGTTCTCCATTCACTTGGTTAACCTCTTGATTTACAGTCATCATCTGATTAGATATTTGAAAGTGATGATCAGTAAGTCTCTGTATTTCACTTTCTTTGGCTTGAAGTTGTTCAGTCATTTGTCTTCGGTATACAATAGCCAGATTCATGTCTTGTTCAGCTTGTCTAGCATTGTTCATTATCTCTACCATTCTCACCATCTGAGATTCTTGACCGATTTGAAGTGCTTTCATTTGTTCAGATAGATGTTGATTCTTTTCAGACAAATCAGAGATTATGCTTTCAAATCCATCAGAAATGCTTCCAGAACTAGATCCAATATGATCAAATATATCAATAATAGGTTCTTCATGATAACTGATTTCAGTTTGCAGAATAGCTAGGTTCTTCCTTTCAACTAGCATTTTCTTTAGTTCTTCTTTAGCTTGCTTATACTATTCCACAAATATCTACATCTAAATCTTTTGATTCTCAATAGTCTTATCTAGCTTATATCTCTCTATGACTTAGATCTTTACCCTTTAGTGGTTAAACTATGCAATAAGAGAATTGAGCTCTAATACCAATTGTTGGAATTAGGAGAGATAGGGTACTAAGAGGGGAGGGGTAAATCAGTGCCCACAAAACTTTTACTTGTAAACCTTTCAAATCTATAACAACAAACAATAATAGCTTGCAAAATAACTTGTATAAAATTGCATGTATCATTCATCCATTTAACTTAAGAAAGTAAACAACATGAAATCAATATGACAATCACATAACACAAGTATTTTGGTAACACAGAAACCCTTGTTAGAAGGTAAAAACTGTGGTGGGAATGACACCCATAAATTCTTCACTACTACAGATAGAAAAGGTTTGCTTGTTAGGGCTACAAGTTTTGATCACTTCTGGTGATCTTACCCTATTAGGAGTAATATATTAGATCAGCTAGATCTACCTATTTATAGGATCTTAGCAACACTAATGAAGTTTTTACTCAGTTAAGAGATTTACATAAGACTATCAAGTCTACTCTATTAAGAGATTTATCTAAAACTCTATTACAATTGTTAGAAAGCAATAGGTAATTTATCTTCTAATTGACAACTTAATTGTTTGATATAGATCAATAAGTATTGATAAAATATCACCTCAACTATGATGTATCTCTACTCTGAACTACTCAGTTAGCCTTTTCTGATTCTGCTCAATCTGATTTCCTCTGTACTCTGTTCTGCTCTGTCAACTGATAGTCTTGAAGTTAGGAAAGTGCTTCAAGTGCTCTATAATTCATATATTAGTTCACACCCAAAATGATGCAAACACATAAATATATAGTGTTCTAGTTTTTCCTCTTTAACAAAATTAGGTTACAAATCTTAGATGAAGACCTAAGATCTACGGTGTACAAAAATGACCTAGATCAACTATTACATAAGATATACATTGCATTTAATGAGTATCTTGACAATAAATGTTCCTCGATCTTGGTAAACTACTTTTAGATCTGTTGTAACTATTTGCATAGAAGAATGTGCCATTTCACATTACTATGCCATTTTTTGTGATCATCGGTAAACACTGTATAAACTGCTCGGTGTTTACTATCTCTTAGTGTCAGTTGGTGTCGGTAATGCTTTTCCTTAGTAAACTATGTAATGCTTGGTGTGTATGATTAACTGACTACTTTGTCTTGCTTCTAGTTACCGACTTACTCAATGTAAGTGACCGACCGATATCTTGGATAACCTTTGATACTAATGACAACCTTTAATGCTTAATAGAGATAACATTAAGTCTACCTTGTAAGAGGATTTTACAATTCTAATCTAAGAATTGTACCTAGTTAAAGCATTTATAATATAAGATTTGTTAAGATATTCTGGGTGAAGAGACTTTACAATTCTAATGACTCTTTAATTAGTAACACAAACTTGTCTATTAAACTTTCATCAATCATATGCATATCAGACTCTTTATTCTTAATAACTCATTACATCATACTGTGTACTACGTACAATATGAATTCAATGCTTGGTACATTTAATTCTAAATCACAATCACTTTCTACTCTTTAGTGATGTACACTTGGTGGTTTCTCTTCTCATCACATTCTCTAAAATCTCTGCTTCACACTTGCAATCTCCCTTCGTGCATGCATAATGATCTTCACATTCTGATTCATTTAAATATAATTCTAGAAGTGGTGCTACATGTTCTATAATCATCTCTACAAGTAGTACTAGCATCAGTTACTCCTCCAATGCATATATCATACATTATTCTCATTTGCAGAAATCACCTTGTAATCATGTGCAATCATTATGTTTACATCTCCAATGCTTTGACATATAATCTTCTTGAGATTTGTAAATTATTTTATGTTCAATGTCCAGATTCAATGTATCAAAAGATTCTCATTTTGTTAGCCTTCTTTTGTTGGTAACACATTTTATCTTTTCAGTTTAGTTGATGTAGTAGCTCAGTATAACTCGGTTCTTAGTTCTTCATTTTCTCAGTGTCTAAACTTTCTTTTCCTTTGCTGAAATTACATGCTCCCTTATTTCCTTTATCGAATTGGTTTTTCTGTTTTACCGACTTGACTTTCCTTCATTACTAAATGAATTTAAAAATCATTATGAATTCCTTATAACTAATAACAACAAATTAACTCTTACGATTATCAATCTCTCCCTTTGGCATTAGTTTGGTATCTTTGTTAAAAACTTCAAAGTCATCAAAAAAATTAAAATTTTGTCCTTGTCCATATATCCATTCATTAGTAAACTTATTACTTCATGAATCATATCTATCCATACATATATATTTATCCTTTCTTCTATATACATATTGTATATTTCCCCTTTATACATAGTTTCCTCCTTTTTTAACAAAAATGTCAAAATAAGAACTTACTCTTTATCTGATGTGGGGATCTCGTCAAGAATAGATTTGTACTTGGCTTGAATATCCTTCAATGATGTCTTCCAGGTATCCCTAAGTGTTTGCAACATTAGTAATTACTTAGTTAAATCAGTTGTTAATCTTACCATGTTTTCCATAGCACTAACATCTGATGCGATGACTAAATCTTTGGCCTTGAGTACCTATTTCTTCGATCATTCAATATGTGGAAAAAAATTGATTGGAGTTCCATAAGATCTATCCTGATATGATTTTCCTCCTTTTTTAGATCATATTGTACTCCCATCAAGTGCTTCAGCCTTTCACAATATTCCTTTATAGACTTAGGCTCAATGGAAACTTTTGATAATTGCTTGGTGAGCTCCTTTTCCACATTATTATCCTTCTCTTTTATATCCTTTTTAAAATTTAAAATTAAAAAAACTTGTTAAAATAATGAAATAATTATTTGCAGCTCAATTTCCAATTCATTTACTAACTCAAAAAGAGTTACCTTATCTAATGTAACTGATTGAAGGAGTTCTTCAATCAATCCAACCTCCATTTTCTTCTTGTTTACTTGCATCATATATTATGTTTTATTAATACCAAGTTGGTTTAATTTATTTACCAATTCTCTCAATTGACTATAAATATCTCATTTTTCATTTATAGTGTCCTCAAGTACAATCTCATTCAATATACCTTTTACTTGCTCCAAAACATCAGTTTTGTACTTCTTTGCTATCATCTTATCTTGTGCAACTTTTATTTTTAGTAGATCTCCAAACTCTCAGAGTTCCTTTGGGCTAGGGTTGAGATATCAACATTGGGAATAACTATAGATTGACTGATATCAACCTCTTTTTCATACTTCCTCTTCTTGGATTTTTCTTTAGAAGTAGATGTCTTCTTTGCATCAAATTGTGTAGATGTATTCTTAGTCTTGTCTTCTTCTTCTTCTTCTTTTTCTTTTGTTCTTCTTCTTTCTTTTCTTCCTTCTTCTCTTATTTCTCACCTTTCTTTTCTTCATCTTTTTTCCTTTTCTTTCTCTTTTCTTGTTCCTTCTTTTGTCTTGTGGTCTGAGTAGGAGTTATCGATTCTTGATTTTGACCTTGTGCAGTTTTGACTCAGAAATAGGGCAGATCTAGAGCCTTCTTTGTAGCTCCACTAGATTCTTTTTTTCTAGAGTCGCTACCTCCTTACAGAGGAAAATATTTTACTTACTTTTTTATTTCTTTCCGGCCAACACAAAACTTCGTCAAGATTTTCAACACTGTTTATCAAAACAACAAATTCTTCATACTTTCTTTCTAAGAACTAATCAAACAGAGAACTCATAGTCATCACTCACACTCGGTGAGATAATATAATATTTTTTTGAAAATAATATGATTCTATGACCACTTAACCATACTCTGGGATGATTCAGAAAAGAAAGGAAATAACATCTTAAACTTGTTGTCGTTTATTCTTTCCCTAGTAGAGTCGTCAATTTGTTAGCTCATTTTCTTGCAGGTTCCAAATACAAGCCTTAGCGCTTAATTGGAAATGTATGATTCCTAAACTTCTGATTCTAGCAAGAAAAGGCTAATCAACAAGGATCAAATCCTTCTTCACTTTGAGCTCTTAGCCACAGGTGGGTTTACCTATCAAATTTAATTCTCTAAAAATCACAAAAGTAGTTTGTACCCTTGATACAAACTTATTCTTCTTAGCTCCTCAAACATGCATAAAAGTAAATAGTCATTCAAGTTTTTGGTGATGATTAAATGCCTATAAATTGAGAATAGACCAATGCCTTATCCTAGGTCCAAGAGTTAGAAAGAAAGCATACATCTACATAAAAATTCTATGTAAAATACATCCATAACCAAGATGAAGTGCCTTGCAAATCACCCTCTCTTAAACACACTCAATCATCAAATTCTTGTAGAAACCCTGAACCCTCAAAAACTATGCTTAAGATTTACCCTTTTTGTGAAAAGAACTAGAGACTAATTCCACAAATACCTCGTAAATTATGTATTAAAAATGCCTTGCAGACTTAACACATAAAAGCTCAAAATTCAGACAAGAAGACAATAGAAGTATGCAAGGGAATTCCAATATATTCAAGTAGACTTTCTCTATATCAGTATATTCTAGATTGACAAATATTCCACAGAACTCAACACTAATGCCAAAGGCTCTCCTTACTAAAATTTTCACCCCCCAAAACAATGGAAAAGAAGAAGAGATAAAGGAAAAGATCAAAGGTAGTTACACACAAACTGACAACTCCCAATTTTCACAAAATATCTTCCATTTCACCCAAATTCATTTCTTTCTGCAACTGCTTCCATCTCTACAATCACTTCTCCCTCCAAATTGGAATCTTTGCTTCTCAGAAATGATTTGATTTTGCTCAATTTGAGAGAATGCTCTGTAAATATCTCATGTCCATTTTAAAATAAAATACCTTTTACAAACCATGGAGAGAACTATACAATCATTTACATCAGCATTTTCCTCTTTATTTCTACATATTATGGCCTTTTTCTGGGTGAAGTGTGTGTGCATCTAGAATTGGAACACTACAAAGCTGTTATTCAGAGTTGCAGGATTGAGCTTCTACATTTATAGATTTGGGAGATTCAGCATCCTACAGGCAATTCTACATCAGATTTATAGCATTGGATTTGAGGTAGGGTTTTGATGAATTTTCTAGTATTTATTCCTGTAGAATCTATTTATCTTGCTATGCTTGTTTGATATTAAAAGTTAGATCTATTTTCTGGTTATGGTTTCAATTTTAGGGTTAAGAAAACTCTTAGAAATGTATTTTCATGATTTTATAATTACTTGGCATAGTAGGGAAGTGCTGGCAAAATTTTGGGAGAAAATTCACCCTAGGGCACCTAGAAAATGAAAAAATTAATTCCTCTATAGTTAGCTCTATAGTATGAGTAAATTAAATTAATGGGTTGTCTTCAAAAACTCAATTTGGATGAGAAATCTCCATTCTGTGTAAAAAGTCCCTTTCTGTAAAAAAAAAATACACATTCAAAATAAAAAAAATTATTACCACATTAAATATTTACTTGCTTTTAAATGAAAAGATTTACATTGGTAAATGAAATGCATTAGCTAGTAAATGGGAAAGAAATCATAATTAGTAAGGGACAAATTTTCATATGTGTGTGAGAAAAATGACAGATTGCCATTTTTGGAAATAGGTTACAGAGCCTGTACTTTTCTATTTTTGGATAACAGTGCCCTTTAATATATATATATATATATATATATATATATATATATATATATATATATAATGCTAAATTGTATATATATATTTGTATTTTAAAAAAAACTAATATTATTTTGTTGCATTGTTATTTTTTTAAAAATGCATGTTAAAAAAAAATTTGATATTAAAAAGGTGAAAAGGGCGCACAGACCCTACCCCGTACCCCCACGGCAGAGCCTGTTGCCCTGCCAGCGGTACATAGTACCGTCGACAAGAAAAACCTGCCGGCGGCACCCATGGGTGCCGGCGGCTCTGTGGTCATCGTGTAGGGAAGGTAGTGGGCGCGGGGGCCACAGGGACACCCCCCCCCCGCACGTTTTGTTTAGTTTTTTTTATTTAATTTTTTTTTTCTTTTAATAAAATTTGTTTTTATTAAAATATGATTATTATAATTTGTATTTAATAAAAATTGTTTTATTAAAATTTGTTTATATTACATTTATTTAATATAAAGTTTACCTTGTCTAAGTATAATTAGGTGTTTATATTTTTAATGGGAGTTAATTGATAAGTTAATTTAGTAAATTTGCTTAGTAATTAAAAATGTTGATTTATTAAAGCTTTGCTAATATATTTTTATTTGTTAGCTTTGATAAATTTTGTATTTGGTTTCCAATGCTTTAGTAGAATTTTATTTTAATTATTATTTAACAATAATAATTGAGTTGATGGTATTCTGAATACAACTAGTATTGTATAGTGAATTTCTATTAAAGTATAATTAAGATCCAATTGGCAATTAGAATAGGTTTAATCAATTGAATTGATTTTAAGATTTTTATGTAATCGAGCCTAGAGATGATGTATATGACGTTTAATTTTACCATAAGTTGTGTTTGCAATTATATGTTCGATCTAGACTTTTATTTAGTATTGAACGTTTAGATTATCTGATATTGGTACATGCATCATTTATACTAAAATTGGTTGTTTTCTACAATATGGTTTTTTATCTTTCCTGTATGTTTGGGTTATCAATGTTATGGGATCTAGATGACCTAGGAAAGACAGAGGCCTGGGAAATGTCTTTTGATCATGTTGTTTATCATGTTTGGCATGAGTGTGTATTCTATATTTTCCAGTTGACCTTATAGGCTCTTATTGTTTGATGAGACTCAGTGATTAGGATTATGTAGTCAATCCTGGCTTCTGTGATGAATCTGGATGTGTGACTAGCTGTTTTATTTGAGTTTTGATCTAGGTGAGAACTATGAGCCTAGGGTACTTTACCTAGATATGTGTTAGGAGGTGGCTTGCAATAAGCGCCAAGTCTCTCAAGTGGTTGTTGTTGATCACTTATTGTAAGTTATTGTAAACAAGTGATAATCTAATTAAATTAAGGGGAAATAAATGAACCTAATAAGATAAGTTCCTCGCCCATGCGTTAGTGCTAGTACAGACTAAGGTGGGAATGGAGATGATGCTTGCCACCTTGAGAGGTGTGTGTCTAGCATAGTTAATGGCTTCATCTATACAAGAAGTCATTGATCCGTGTATGGTCACTTGAGTGTCGGGATCCAGAGAGATTACTAGGATGAGACTCAAGGGTTAGACATACATGATGACACCTGCCTATACATAGTCTAGTTATTATACACGGTCGGTTACCTCTGGATTAGTGAGTCATACCTTGCACTATACTTGTTGACTTTGAGTTAGTAAGCTTTCAGGATTCCTTTCCTAGTAGTGTTTCCTATATTGACTTGATTATCCTATTGGGGTCCAATGTTATCTCCTCAGCATGGTGGGGTAGACCTTTGTGGTTCTACACAGACGGGTGGTAGTGATTCTTTACCATTCAAGATTCAGCGTCCTGGTACCAGTGCTTGATGGTGTCTTTGTAGTTGGATCATTGTGCTACTTCTTCATTGATGTTCTTTCTTTTATTCTTTATTAGTAATCCTGCATTAGTGTATCGCATGTGATACCTAGCTTGGACATTGTATTATCATAGTGATATTTATTACTACATACCCTGGGACATGTGCAGTGGATGTCAGTTTATGTATATGTCATGGATGTCCATGAGAATTGTATTTATTGTTATCATGTTATTGTAATTTATATGTTATGAAATCTTTTGTTATCATTCTTTAGTTGTGTTTTGTTCTTAAGTAATTCTACGTCATGGGACCCACTGGATTTGTAACCTATGTTTGCGATGTGTGTTATGTGAGTTAATGGCAATTGCTTTCGCATTGTTACTATCTTGTATGTTAACTTTAGAAAAAAAAAAATTCACCAAACTTAGTAGCATGTTTTAGGTTAACTTCTATTGGGTTCCCTGGCGGGGCGTTACAATGTCTTTATCTCTCATTCTCTGAATGCAGCTTCTAATCATTCAGAGATCATGCAAATGCTCTATGCTCCAAGTCTCTGAATCCAATTCTTTAACTCTGGTTACATTTAGAGAATGGGTGAATGCTTTGTTCTCTTGATCTCTAGATGTTTTCTTTCTAACCGCTAGGACCACAAGATTGGGTGACCAATGTCATCTCCTGATCTTGTGATGTTAGTGCCTTAATTGCATCCATTCAGAGATTGTGTGACTGCACATTCTCTTGATCTCATGATGTTATCCACTAACTGCCAGTAATATGGAGATCTGGTAACATGGTTAATTAACTTTGCTCTCTTGATCTCCAGATGTTATCCTCTAAACTACCAACGTCCAACAATCATGCGACCATGTTGTCTCCTGATATCTATATTTTTGCACTAACCGTCTTCCTATCATGAGAATGAGCAACAAGCCACCACATGTCACTCACTATCCTATCAGCTGCCATCTTCCTACAAAATTTTAGGGTCTTCATCCTTTAGCATGCTTCCCAATACAACCTCATGTGTGCATGCTAGAGCCTCCAACTCTTTCTTCAAACTACTAAGTGAGCACTATTTGATTTATACACTTCAAATTTTGCTCACCCCACCAATGTAGGATTAAACTTTTGTATATTTTTAAATACTTGCATTAAAATATTTTTCTTAGTGCACCTAGCTAGCCATCATTCAGTTTGGGCCTACAAATCCAAGAGGCTCCACATGCTTCTTTTTACTTTCAATTTACTTCTATTCTAACTGCCCTTGGATTTAAATTGGTCTAAATACTGAAATGGGGTGCATGTGGGATAAACCCACATGAACACCCTTTTAATTTTTCTCTTTCTTACCTATGCATGTGTCCAGATCTAATTTGTTTGGCTTGGCTTGATTTATTACTTTGTTGTGTGCCCCCTTCTTTTTTTGGTATGCTTCCCTTTTTGTTTGAAACTAGCAGGACAATGCTAGCATGTGCCCCTTCATTGTGTTTTACTTACCTTGATGGATTGTAGTGTGCACTCCTTTATCTTCCTTTGTGTTTGTCTAGCATGCACTTGCAAACAAATATCACTCACCCTTCAAACATCAAACACCCTCCAACCTTGCTAGCACCTAAGTGCTAGAATGCAACAACAAGAGAATGGTGTATGTACATCACCAAAACATATTTGCATCTTGCAAATTTGGTACGTAGTTCCACAATGGTGCGTGAGTCTTCTCCAAGCTACTATGGACCATGCGAAGCCACACACACCATTCAAAAATGACTGGAAGCCTCTCCAAACATGCACACCTCATTTGGTTTTGGTATTTATCTTGCATTTTCTTTGTCATAATGTTCTAGTACCAAGAGAAAGGTTGCTTCTCTGCTTAGCTAAATAAGTTTTGGGACATGCTTTTGTACTGCAGATTGGAAATCTGTAAAGCTCAAGCTATCAACATCTGCAACCTGTCTCAACATATTGATGATAAAAGAAAATGTGCATATATTCATTCACCAACATCTTTTATATAGCTATCCAATGCTAGAATATACTATGCCTTCTTTGAATTGTCTCATGGTGCACTCCATGTTCCAAACTGGAAGCTTCATGCACCCTTTGGTTTGGCCACTTTCTTGCATTTAAAAGTTGGTGCGCTGATGCAAGAGCATCCTGGGTGTAAGAGCAATCTTGCATCACCCAAAAATATTTCTGGTTTGTTTTCAATAAGGGCTATCTTGTGCAGAGCTGCTATTCATGGAAACTTTCTATTTTTAGTAAGTTGGTCATCCAATCTCAAAATGTTCTAATTTCTTCCCTAGAGGTTCATTTTGGTCATATCAGCTTTCCAGTAAAGTTTCATTAATAGATCAAGTCTAGCTTTGTAGATATTGAAAATTTTCAGTGTTCAAAACAAGGTACATAAACTTTGAAGTCAATTTTGAAGGCTTTAGAGGCCCTCGATGAGGTCAAAATTTTGGCTAAATGAAGCTTGCTTGATTTGGGTGTTGTAGAGCTCTTCGTGCCCTTTCTGAAATGGGGTTATAATAGTCAATCGGGTCAACAGGTGATGACTTATGGTCTCCAGAAGTTGGGCCACCTGAAATATTAGAAAATAAATTTCCTTCAAAATTTTTGTTCGGGTTTCAAAAGTTATTTTGAGCCGACTTTGATGTAATAAAATTAAAAATAAAATAATTCTAGGTTTGGTCGGCCTTATTGGCTAAAATTCTGGAACCTTCCCAGGTGGTGGAAAATTGCCTATATAAGGAAGGTTGTAGTGTTGTCTTAGGCAGTTCGGGGCAGTTCTGGTAGGAGATTTGGGTATTGATTCAAGACTTTGTCCTAAAGAATATTGTGAGGGAATGCCCATGTGGCTTTGCATATTGTAATTCAGAAAGTTTGTAATTCCACATTTGTGGAGATAATAAGAAGCTCATTTTATGTTCTTGCATATTGTTGTTGTTTCTCTATTTCTGTTATATGTTTGTGGTATTAAGGGGAGCACCCTTCATCAAGTGGTATCAGAGCAGGAGTTCCTAAGTGTGTAAATAGATCACCAACTGTGAGGTAGTTTCCACCAAAACCATGGTTAGAGTTTCAATGCGCATCGCAAAAATGCCTCCACGAAGGGAATGCGGTGGAAGAGCTGGTGTTGTAACACTTGAGATTAGAGAACTCCAGAGAGAAGTGCGAGCATTACAAGAAGAGATTAACAAAGGAATGAATCTTAATGTTAGAGATGAAAGTGAGGATGAAGCTGAAGAAGGAAATGATGATCAAGAAGAAGAAGGTGAAATTTTGAATCAAGAAGAAGAAAGGCTTTTCTAGGCCATTTCCAAGATCAGGAAAAGACCTAAGATCGAGGTTCCTACATTTTCAAGAAATCTTAACCCAGAAGAATTGATCGACTAGATCAATAAATGTGAAGAATATTTTGAGTATGAAGATATTGAGGACCCTAATAGGGTCAAATTCACGAAGGCCAGACTAAAAGGTCATGCGAAGATCTGGTGGCAAGAGATTCAATTGGAGTGAAATAGAAGAGGAAAGGATAAAATCACAAGATGGGGGCGGATGGTGGATAAATTGAAGTGACAATTCATGCCTGTTGATTATGAGCTTGACCTACTGAAGAAAATGCAAAGTTTGAAGCAAGCAGAAAGATCTATTCAGGAGTATACAAAGGAGTTCTATAGAATCCTCATTAGAACAGTCCATGCAGAAGCTAACAAGGAGAAAGTTTCCCGTTACCTTAATGGGTTGAGGTTGAGCATTCAAGAGGAGCTAAATCTAGTTTGAATGAATAGTATTAAAGAGGCATACTAGTTTTCCCTAAAAGCTGAACAAGAAGTTTGAGAGTAGACAAAGCGAAAGAGGTCGCGATGGAAGATCTAGTGGACGGTCATATGGAGATTGAAATGAAGATCCAAAAAAGTAGGATGAGGCCAGTAACAGTCAGAATCAGAGAAGAGATAATTTCAATCATTTCCAAGATTAGAATAATAGAGATCAAAGAGGAAGAAGAAGAGGACAAGGTTCGGGAAGAGGAGGCTTTCGTGGAACATGTTTTCACTATGGAGAAGAAGGTCATAGGGCATTTGAATGTCCTCAATGCCAAGGAGGGATAGATAGGAGGAACAAAGGCCAGGCTAGAGTTGCACATGTAGATGAAGATGCCAGATCATCAAATTTTGAAGATGCTGAAAGAGGAGAAATGTTGATTAATAGAAAAGTCATGTTGAGTGGTGAGAATGAACCTAAACAAAGGAGGAGCCTATTTCGCACCAGGTGCAAGTGTGAGGGTAAGTATTGTGATGTGATTATTCATAGTGGTAGTACCGATAATTTGGTGTCAAAAGAGATGGTGACAAAGTTGAATCTCAAGAGGTAGAAACATCCACATCCATATCGGGTTGCCTGGGTGTACGATGACCATAAGGCCATGGTCAGTGAACAGTGCCTAGTGAAGTTCAAGATCTGCGGGTACCAAGATGAGGCACTATGTGATATCATATCTATGGATGCATGTCATATGTTGTTAGTTAGACCTTGGCAGTTTGATAGGTGTGTTGTACATGATGGTCGTGCGAATACCTACTCCCTGATAAAGGATGGACTACGACATAAGCTAAAACCATTGAAGGAAATAGAAGAAAAGGTATGTGGTAATGCAAGAATAACTTTTGTTGGTAGAGGAAATTTCTCAGATGGTATGCGGCATGAGCATATGTTTTTTACCTTAATTCTAAAGGCTGGGAAAGAGGGAGTAGAAGATGTACCTATAGAAGTTGCAAAATTATTGAATGAGTTTCAGGATATTGTACTCGATAATGTGCCTAATGGATTACCTCCAGTAAGAAAGATCAATCATCAGATGGACTTCATTCTAGGAGGTAGTTTTCCAAATAAGGTAGCACATAGAATGACACTAGCAGAAAGTGAAGAGTTGAAGACAGATTTGAAGTTTAGTTCATCACATCATCGATAGATTGTATATGGAAGTAGTCCCAAAAATGCATCTAAGTCAAAGAAGATAGCTAAAGGAGAGATAAGTAGTGCTGAAACTGAGGATTTTGCAAAACATTTGAAGAACATCCACGAGGAGGTGAGGAAGCATATTACCAAGATGAATGTGTAGTCTAAGGTTAAGGAAGATGAGAAAAGGAAGCATAAGGAATTTTAGGTTGGAGATGAAGTCATGGCTCATTTGTGGAAGGTGTGATTTTTGGTTGGTACATATCACAAGTTGAAAATGAAGAAATTTGGGCCATGTAAGATACTGAAGAATCATGATTCAGGAAATGCCTATGAGGTAGAATTTCCTACTGAGCTAAATATTTCACTAGTGTTTAACATTTCAGATCTGACGGAGTATCATGAGGGAGGTGTTGAAGATGAGATCACAACAGCACAGTGGAGTATTCCAACAACTATTTCAGCTACCAAGGAGATTGAGGACATACTAGATAGTCGTGTTGGCATAAGCACAAGGAACAAGACATATGAACAATATTTGGTCAAATGGAAAGGACAACCTATTGAAGATTCATCATGGTTGACAAGGAAGGACATTGACCACCTTGGTTTTCCTCTCC
The DNA here is from genome assembly GCA_027943335.1 of Chamaecyparis obtusa. Taxonomy (NCBI): domain Eukaryota; kingdom Viridiplantae; phylum Streptophyta; class Pinopsida; order Cupressales; family Cupressaceae; genus Chamaecyparis; species Chamaecyparis obtusa. Next base: position 50,314 of record BSBK01007506.1, read on the forward strand.
ACACCTGAGTCGTGATAGGGTCACTTCTCAAGTTACCTCGGGTGTCTGATGAAGGAGCATCCTAGGTGTAAGAGCAATCTTGCATCACCCAAAAATATTTCTGGTTTTGTTTTCAATAAGGGCTATCTTGTGCAGAGCTTCTATTCATGGAAACTTGCTATTTTTAGTAAGTTGGTCATCTGATCTCAGAATGTTCTGATTTCTTCCCTGGAGGTTCATTTTGGTCATATCAGCTTGCCAATAAAGTTTCATTGATAGATCAAGTCTAGCTTTGTAGATATTGAAAATTTTTGGTGTTCAAAACAAGGTACATAAACTTTGAACTTAATTTTGAAGGCTTTAGAGGCCCCAGATGAGGTCAAACTTTTGGCCAAATGAAGCCTACTTGATTCAAGCATTGTAGAGCTCTTCGTGCCCTTTATGAAATGGGGTTATAATAGTCAATCGGGTCAACGGATGATGACTTATGGTCTCTAGAAGTTGGGCCACCTGAAATGGTGAAAAATAAATTTCCTTCAAAATTTTTGTTCAAGTTTCGAAAGTTATTTTGAGCCGACTTTGATGTAATAAAATTAAAAATAAAATAATTCTAGGTTTGGTCGGCCTTATTGGCTAAAATTCTGGAACCTTCCTAGGCGGTGGAAAATTGCCTATATAAGGAAGGCTATAGTGTTGTCTTAGGCAGTTCGGGGCAGTTCTAGTAGGAGATAAGGGTATTGATTTGAGGATTTGTCCTACAAAATATTGTAAGGGAATGCCCATGTGGCTTTGCATATTGTAATTCTAAAAGTTTGTAATTTCACATTTGTGGAGATAATAAGAAGCCCATTTTCTGTTCTTGCATATTGTTGTTGTTTCTTTGTTTTGTTATACCCTTCATCACACACACTAGCTCTTTAACACATGCACCCTCATTTGTTTTAGTACATTGGTTCCTCCATGCCTTATGCACTAGCTATGTACAAAAATCACGCACCATTTTCCATTTACTTTGGTTTCCCTTGCACTACATACACATGCCTTAACAACCAACACACACACCTTTCCTTCACATACAACCCTTTATATTAATATGTACCCTTATATCTACTTTTCCTTTTCTTAAAAGTTCCTTAAGCCTTTTCCACAATTTCACTCTATGAATGCCCTGTAATCAGCACATTACACAAGGATACATGTCTTCGAAGCATTTTGTTAAACCATTTAGTTTGCATACGTTTCACTGAAATATTAAGTGTATATTTGATTCTTTATTTACTTCACATTATATATAATCAAACTCTTTTTTCTACATTTCTTTTGGCACACACAACCTTGTCTTTCATTCTTACTTACCTGCTTTAACTTTGTGTTTAATTATTATTCACTATGGTTTTATTTTGTTTCACCTCCCTGCCATTGCATACAACTATGGTGTGTACTACCTCACCTTGCTATTTACTCAGCATGCACACTAGTAAAAGTAATGCACACACCTTCAGAATAAGTGCACACACAACACCATTAAAGTTTTAAATAGATTGAATATGGCATGTTCAGTTTAGAAGAACATCATAATAAATGCACTTTGCACTTGAAAAGAGTGACAATCCATGAAGATTGGTGAAAGGACCAACACTTACAACTCCAAACTACCTTTTGGATACCACAATGGAGTCATTCAGAGAAATTCAAAACCATGGTGCATCAAAGATCTGAATTATACCATTCATTTCTCTTTGCCTTTGTCAGACTTCCCAATAACACCAACTGGCCCCCCAGAAATAGCTTCAAAAACTAAACACCAAGTCACATAGGAGCATGCCATCAGACACTCACATTCACTTCCAACATGTGAGTACATGTACCAAAGGAAACTGTATATAAATATTTGAGCCAAAAGATATGAATGATCAAACATGGCCTTTCACAATACTAATTCTTTCTGCATTGTCAAACTACACAAATCTCCTTCAAAACTGGCTTTGAAAACATGTCAGGAGAAAACTTTAAGATCCAAAATCTTTCATACTAATTCATTCCCACACAAGGACAATGAATCCACAATGAAATTTCTCAGAAGATAAAAAGGTGAAGTATCATTAAACACCAAAGTCAACCTATTAGAAACATTCTAGAATAAAATAGTGAAATATGCAAAAATCTAATTTGGAATTGGCTTAGGAAAGTGACCAAATGGATTGGTCACGGTCCATAAATATTCAGGGTAGGTCACTTATAAGTTTGTAATGCAGAAAAAATCTCAATTTGAATTGACCTCAAACTGGGTAAGAATCGCAAAACCTCAAAGTAGGTCACTTAGAAATCTGGTCTATGCACACTCAGAGACATTTAACAATTGGCAAACAGAATGGCTTTGGAAAATTGGTCAAACGAGCACATGGGAGGCTAAAAATGGTCATAGAGACTTAATCCCATACCTAAAATATAGTGCAACAACTCCCATGCTATGAATATCAACTGGTCATAAAATGTAATATGCTAAAGTGGGCCACTTTGTGAAATTCTGGAAACACGGAATGTAAATTTGGGGAGACACCTCCAAATGGCCAATTCCAAATCATATCAGAACTCAAAATTAAGAGTCCAAACACATTATATACATCAAATGAAAGGTGATGAACTCCTTTCCCAAGCGATTCTTCAAAAAAATCAACAGGCCCTTCTCTATGCACCCAAACATGGCACCTTTCAAAGATTTTTCTAGATTTTTGAGTTCCAACAAGTTCTATTCTCTACTTTAGCTCAATCCTTCTTTGATAATGGTTGGGAAAACATATAGCTAAAAGGAAATATAAAAATGATAAAATTTAATAAGGAGAACATGAACATCATACAATCCACCACAAATCTATAAAACTATCATGTTGGCTCGGTGGGGGGTCTTAGCATCCGTAGGTACATCTCTTGTTCCCTCTGAGATGTCTTTCTCTATCTTAGAAAAATTTAAAACCTACTCAATTATAGTATCTTCTACCATTAGCCTTGCCTTAGCAAAATCATCAACATCCATTTCCTCTATTTCTATGCTCTTGGTTGCCATGATGTCTTCATCAACTTTTATTTTCTGATCAGTGTCTTGATCTTTTATTCCCTCAATTATTACTTCATCTTTGTTTATTTTCAAGTCAATTGGATTATACTTTATCTTTTTTTCTTCAATCTCTTTATTTATCAGTGGATCAATAGAGAAAATATTTCTCCAAAGATCATTAATGTCCTTTTGAACCTCGTCAAGCTTACCAACCATGATGCTCAATGCTTTTCCTTTTACTTGAAATATTTTTTAATATTCTAGAAATGTGTCTTTGATTCCTTTCTTTGTTAGGTCTAGGAAAATAATTGTTAGGGACCTTTCTCTCATTTCTTTCTCACCTGCTAGAGCATACTTCTATCTAGCACCAATTTTATGAAATAACACTCATTCAATGTTTGGTGCCACTTCAACTAGTGTTTTGAATTTTTGTAGACTAGAAATGATAGTCTCTTCAATTTTAAATTTCTCTTCATCATTCCTCTTGTCACACTTTATCTATTTCAGAATCGAATATCCTCCATATTTTTCAAGTGCCTTGAGAAATTCATCAAGACTATTCACTTTAGGTACTCTACTTTGTACCACCTTGAATTCTAACATGTCTTCAGATTTAGTGTCACTTTCTTGTTGCAATTTTAATTTCCTTTTAGGCCTTCCAGCAACCTTATTTTCTCTGATGTAGGTTTTTTTCTTTACTTATTTTGCATCTTCTTTCTTCTTTTCTCTCAGTGTAGAGGAAGTCCTTGTTGATGGTCTAACATCGATTAGGCTAGGGATCTCTTTATTCATTCTAAGTTTCTTCCCCTTAGCCTCTGATGGTTCAACAAAATCTTCACCTTTAGAAGCAATACCTAGATTCTTTGATAAAGTGTTTATCATTCTGCTTGTCTTTCTTATTGCCTTAGGTATCAAGTTACCGAACCTTATTTTCTCTTTAACTTCTTCAAATGTTCCATACCAAGTTGAACTTCTATCAAATGGTTTCTCTAATAGTCCTTTAATTTGAATAGAGGTAGCATCAATGTTCATCTCATATCCCATAGGTGGCATCCACTTAGTTCTTGGCTCCACAACTCTTATAATACATGTGTCAGTATCAACTTCAAAATATATCTCATCTTTATATTCTTCCACTAGATGAGGTAGAATCTTGAATATTTTATGCATTCTTTCTTGCAATTTAACAAAATAGTCATTCATGACCAAATAAAAATTATCATCTATGCTTTGAATATAATCTTTAATATGGTGTGTGATCAATTTTTCTTCTTTCCAAGTTACTTTACAAACTGTAGGAATGAAATTCTAAAAGTAGAAGAAAATACATACAAAAAGTGGTCCAAACTTTATTGTATTTGATTTTTCTTTCCTGGTGGTATTTATATTATCATCCAACTACTTCAACAATACCTCACAAAGGTCTATCTTCATATCCTTGTTAACATTTTTATATTCTATGTCAATTGCTCCATAGGGTACACTATCTACCCAAGATGACTGAAATATCTTGTATGATATGATATTACTTGTAAATATCAACTTAGGATCATCAATAGTAGATAAATTTAATCCTCTTCCATATCATTTCTCTTGTGTAAGCTCACATAGCTTATTCTTATCATTTTTTTATGTTCCCTTGGTCTATCACTGACCGAAAATCCTACGACTATGTGCAAAACATCTTTGGTAATCTTTACTAGTCCATCAAGCTACATAAATTGATCATGCACTTGGTTTAGTACTATCCTCATCCATTTAGTTTAAATATTGTCAGTACATGCATAGCATTGACCAAACCCTTGGTTTCCAAATGTGTGTTGTCACCTTTCAATTTACCATTCACACACAGATTCCTGTAAGATGTGTCAATTTTTGTTTGGCATATGTCTTCAATCTTGCATTGAATGAAGGCATGCACGTCCTCAATCAATATAACCCTTGGTAGGATCGATGATAAAGCTTTAGTTTTTTCAACTTTCATAGTAACAATGGGAGGCAGCTTGTACTTAGGATTCACAAGATCAATCAAGTCTCAATAATAACTGGTTTTTGTATCTTAGGTGCCATCTTGATCTCAGAAATAATATTTAAACACACAAGTTTCACTTAAATAGCAACTTTGAATTTGTGAAATCAAGTCGATAAATACTAGAAATACCTTGAATGTGTTATATTATGTTTGGAACTCTAAAATGATCATTTGGAATTTATTGATAGTTGCTTCTCAGTAAAATACTTCAAGAGAGGTCGCAAAAATGTAAGGTAGAAATGAAATAGCATGCCCTATATTAATAGTTTTTCCTAGGTTAGGGCTTCGAATGACTATAAAATTTTGCATTAAATTCTTCTTACCTACTTCATTTCATTGATAAGCAAAATACACTTCCTTCACCAAATGGAACAAAATAACATACACTTTACCGATCAACATGTGAAATGCTAACTTCACATCTTATATTGAAATACAACTTAGTATGCTAATATCGATCTTTGCACTAATTATAGGAACTGATTTAACATAGAATTTGGGTTATCAACTCCTACACATACCTTTGACCGATTAAGTGAATATAGGTCCACCTGATCCATTGAATGTGGTGCCATCAGTTGTTCCAAGTTCCATTCCATCATCTTGAGACTTCCTTCTCCAAGTCCTATTCATCTAATCTCTTATTTCATCAATATTAACTTGAGTCTTTTCACTCGGTTGTTCCTCAGTTGGGTATTTACCTCAGTACATGAAGTCTTTGGATACGTGACCAACCTTGTAATGGTATAAACAAGCCATTCTAGTATTTCTCCATGATCGTCTATTATTCATGTCATGCAACCTAAAGAAATTTGTAGAAATGTGACCAAATCTTCTACATGTAGTACAAGTCATTGTTGTATTATAATCTCATGGTATAGTTGATCCTTGTCGATTGTTTGTAGCATTTTTTTAGTTAGGGACCCATTTATTATTCCTTGTTTGTGACCTGCATTCCTCAGATTTGTGACCATATCTATTGCAATTTTTATAGTAACCCTTGTATCTTGGCTTCCTTGGATTGTTAGTAGTTCTTGATCTACATTCAAATTCCTTATGACTAATCTTATTGTAGTTGTAATAGTGACCATTAAAGTTAGGATTACTTGGTGGATTACCTCTTTTTCTCTTGTAGAAATTTATGTATTTCTTGGCTTCCCACAATGATAGTATGTAGGCTTATTTCTCTTCAGTGGGGTAGCAACACTATCTTGGTTGGATAATTGATTTGAGGACTCACCCTTCTTTGTAGTTTTTTTTTGCATTGTATTCAATTCTAGTAGTATCTTTTAGTTGTCTCTGATTTCTTAGTTGTTCATCCAATATTTCTAGTGCTTCTTCATTTATCTTTAAGACTTCATTAATATCTTTCTCACATTTTAGATCACTTTTTAGATGTTCATTCTCAAATCTTAGTTCAACAATCTCTCCAACTTTCCTTGCAAAATCTTGATTTGTACTAACTAGTTGGTCCATCAAGTTGTATTGAATTTGTGTCAACTTGATTATTTCCCTATCTTTCCCTTCTAATAATTTGTTCATTTGTCTTCTCTCATCTTCCGTCATTCTTTTTTCATCTTCAACTTTTCCTTTTTGTTCTAAGATTTAACAGATCCTTACCAATTGTGCTTCTTGTTCTCTTTTCAATGATTTCACCTTATCAACTAGGTTTTTGCTCTTTTTGGATATTTTTTATATTATAGCATCAAATTCATCAAACATTCTTCCCTCAGATTGTTCTTCAAGTTCTTCAACCTGATCTTGAGTGTCTTTCAATTGATGTTCTAGCACCTTCCTCTTGTTGATTGAATACATCAATTTTCTCCTTAATTAATCAATTTTCTCATTGACCATTCTCAATTCCATTTCCATATTATTAATCACCCTTTCATACCTATATATCTCCATTCCTCCATATCTTTCCTCTCAAGTGATTAAAATTCTTAATAAGAGACTGATCTCTAATACCAATTGTTGGATTAGGTATGGAAATGTAAGTACTGAGAGGGGAGGGGTGAATCAGTATTGTAAAACACTTTTAAACTCTTTGAATTTTTTTCCTTAAATATTTACTAAATCCATAACTTTTGCATGCATCATATAAAACATATAAAAGATAACACATAACTCATAACACATTCATTTTTTTATAGCACAAATCCTTGATAGAGGATAAAAACTGTAGTGGGGATGACACCCACAAAACTTCACTACATTAAAAAAAAGGTCTACTTGGTTAGAGCTACAATGTTATCTATTTATGATAGCTTACCTTGTTAAGAGCATTAACTCAGTTAAGAGTCTCAAGACCTGTTAAGTCTACCTTGTAAGATGATTTTACAATTTTAATCTAATAAATCTACCTGGTTAAAGGATTTACAATATATGATTTGTTAAGATCTATTCGGTTAAGAGACTTTACAATCTGATTGCTCTTTAATCAGTAATACAAACTTGTCTCTTAAAATTGTATCAATCATATTCATATTAAACTCTTTTTGATCAATAACTAATTACCTCATATGGTGTACTACTCACAATATCAATTCAGTGCTCGGTAGATTCAATTCTGAATCACAATTACTTTCTTCTCTTTACTACTCTGTACTTAGTAGTTTCTCTTCTCATCACCTTCTTTGCAATCTCTACTTCACACATGCAATGTCCATTTGTGCATTCATACTGATCTTCACATTCTGATTCATTTAAATACAATTCTAGAAGTGGTGCTACATGTTCTATAATCATCTCTACAAGCAGTGCTAGCATTGGTTACTCTAATGGATATATCATACTTTATTATCATTTGTAGATCTCACCTTGTAATCATGTGTAATCATTATGATTACATCTCCAATTCTCTTACATATAATCTCCTCGAGATTTTTAAATCATTTTATGTTCGGTGTCGAGATTCAATGTATGAAAAGATTAACCTTTTGTTAGCCTTCTATGCTTGATAACACATTTTATCTTCTTGGTTTGGTTGATGTAGTAGCTTTGGATAACTCGATACTTGGTTCTTCCCTTCTTGGTGTCTAAACTTTCTTTTCCTTTACCGAAATTACTTGTTCCCTTATTTCCTTTACCGAGTAGATTTTCATGATTTACCAACTTGTCTTTCCTTCATTACCGCATGACTTTGACAATCATTATGAATTCCTCATGTAACTAATGACAAAAAATTAACTCTTAGGAGTATCAAAATCAGCCCAATTGAAAAACTAATAAATGAGATCTTTCCTAATGGCGGTACTTGGCAAATAATTGCACTCATTTCCAAGCTTGTACGAGTTTTTTTGGTAATATTTATAATTATTTGACATGACCCCAACATGTGGATGCCATGTTTAACTATTAATGAGATCAAAACACAAATTCAAATTTTGAAAATAACTTATGAAAATTTCTATTCCCATTAATATATGAAATTTGCAATTAGAAGAATAATTAATCATTATTAATTGGGTTTTTGGCTTTTTACTTCTCAAGGATATCCTTGGTAATCTTTTACAATGGATTGACACTTCTCCAGCATCAAAAACCTTTTTGTTTCATTCCAAAAGAAGCCATAGAATTTGCAGCTGCATTTCTCTCTCTATAAATATGTTGAATGGTGAAGTTGTCTAAGTTGGCTAGAAGTAATCTGATGTCTTTTAGAATCATATCAACCTTCTAATCTTTAATACTCCTACCACTAGTAGCTTCCACTATCACTTTAGAGTCACCCTTGATTTCAAAGTGTTTGATGCCAATATAAAGGGCGCAATTAAGTCCCCACAAAAGAGCCATAGCCTCTGCTTTGTTAACTATGTGATTCTTCAATTTTCTAGAGTAGGTCACAACAAACTGACCATAGTGATCTCTTATAACTCCCCCTCCCACTTGAAAAGCATTATTAGTAATGTATTGTTAATAATATTAAAATTAATATAATTTTTATCAATACTTATTGTAAATCAAATAAAGTGATATATAAAAATACAAAGAAATAGCTTTTTTTTTACTATATTATACAAGTAACTATTACCTTGAAAAACACATGTATCTTAAAAATAATGTGTATTAAATATACCAACAATGTCTTTTGCAGATTCCAAACTCATACATACATACGTATTATATAATTGATTACATACTAATACTACAGTTACGGATAGTGTTATCCTAACCAAATTAAATATATTTAACCCTAACCCTAGATATAATTGTAACTATAATTATAAAAATATATCTCTTAAATGATGTAGAGTAGGGGATTTTCTACCTTAGGATATTGAGACCTTAAAAATAAAGTGCACCTAAAGTTACCTCACTTCAATAAGTTCTCAATGGACCTCCAAACAACTAAATAATAACATATAACTGTAAATTCAAAGAAATGCAATATGATACAAAGACATTAAATGGAATATGCTATATTGATAAGATCCTTAAATTAATGACAAAACATAAATATTGAAATAACAAAACATTACCAATAGATAAAAAAAAAATGTTTCAATTGTAGAATTGGAAGATACACACAATGAACTTCAGACCTATAAGATAGCAAGCATTTGACCTCACATGTTAGTGTGCTGCATGGACCTATGTACACCACACAATAGTCTTATTTGAAATAAAATAGAAAATTCTCTTGGTTGCTCCAATTCACTCATCTTTTCTCTACAAACTTACTACTTGTTGAAATGTTAAAGATTTTTCATAGTATGTGTGCATGGGTTACCATATCTTCATTGTTTGTTCTTGAAAAATTTTCTAGAGGTTTGAGAGCACACCATAGGGAATGTTCTTAGTATTCTCTACAAAGGAGAAGATTATTTATTGGTAGGTATAATGAAGAGATTATGATGAATAGGACTCTAGTGTGTCTACCAAATCTTAATGATGAGATTCCACATACCCATGCTAATATAACTTATGGAGAGATGGGATTCTGACTTGATGTTGATTTGTCTCCCAAGTTGGGAGATTAATGTGAAACTAGTACACATGTATCAAATACTAAGTCTTCCCATTCAGTGGTAGCATGTTATTATGGATACACAATTGTCCACTCAATAGCTACAAGATGAAAAACTATAGGGTTTTGGTAGGTCAATGGATGATACATGACACACATACCTAGAATGGATCAAGGAAGGTTAGGACTATATTCAGCTAATGAGCTAGATTTTGATCATCACAATAGAATTTTGAGGTGCCACGGATGGATAAGACTCTCACCTATTGGAACACATATTATTGCACATTATACATTGCATATTATTGCAAGTGTGGATATTGGAACACATTGCATATACTAGGACCATGGGTTACCCTCATCTCATTAGTATTCACCTTCCTCAAGCCCATGCATTTCTAATGTGGTAGGGTGAGTAGAGATTTAGAGACCTTGTAAGCACCTCATTAGTACGTATAATTTCACACTTGTTTAAAACTCATCTTATTATGTTTCATTTTAGCATGCATTTTAGAACTTAATTTTCTACTTGATGAATACTTAATATAAAATATGATTCCTCTTTTAATTCAATTTCACCAAAATATTATGCAGACACTTATTTCTAGGTGTACCCTTTAATTATTTAACCTATTCAATCATTTCATCTATACACAAACACTATATTAAATCATTTGTGGCCCTTTGTATTCCATGTCATAAAACCATAGCTCAATTTCCCTTTGAATTTGTCATTCCTTCTGCAAGTATGACTCAAGATTTTTATTTTGATCCTAATTGGAGGGAATAAGTTGATCTAGTTGGCCTTTTCCTAGATAATATTCTTGAAATTAGAATTGGATGATGGTAATTTAGTTTTGGAGGGAATTTCAAAGCCCCATGAGATTTCTTCATGTTTCAACCTCCAAAATATATAAAAGAAAGTATCTTATTTCATTTTGGGAAGATGAAACCAACTAAAATATTGGTTGTACAATTTGAAGACATCCTATGAAGTAAAAATCTGCAAATAAAATAAAAATTAGAAGAATCAACATTCTAGATCTATTTCTCAATATCAATATCAACATCGATCTCGGAATGAAGTATTCAAAGGATTATGAAGATGAGTAGGAGATCAAAAACAGATGATTGTCTTGTACTCTCTTTTGGTCAGATATGGTTTCATGTTATTCTCAAATATATATTTTTATGCTTCAGATGTTATGAGTTCATTTGTTTTGTATTACATAAACACACATTAGTAGATTTGTAGGCTAAATTTAAGCATTTGAGCTCATAGAAATCTTAGACACATTAAATATTCAAGAGAACACACAACCTCTTTACCATATTAACTATTTATAAAATTAAAAATTATCAAAATTGATGGTTGACTAAGGAAAACCCCTATATAGCCAATCATACACTTTCAATCTATTTTGCAAGTTTAGCTATGGTCCAGATCCAATGCTAACAGAAGAAACTTGTTTCTTGTTTTGAGACATTTCTAGATTTAAAAATTGAAGTCTTTGTTACATGGACTAGGATGATTAGGTCATCCTAGTTCTGTAAAAAAGTCAACTAGGTTGGCCTAGTCACCCCAAAAGTAGCTCCAACATGATCATGGATTAGTTGGAAATACTGTTAACCCAAATCCAAAACCGTATCAATTTGTGCAATCTAGGGAATCTATTGACAAGGGATCAACTTAGATTTAAACCACAAGTGCCCATAATTTTTTCCAACTTACTTTATGTGTAGTGTCAAAAGAGGACCACCTAAAAATCTTGTTTTCCCCAATTTTGAACACACATTAGAGTACAAACCCACCTCCAGAAAAATCAGATCAACACCACCTAATAAGAGGTATGTTAATACAAGATTTTTTTGCTTGATATTTTTATTCCTTTGTTACTTAGAATAAAAAAGGATGAATAAGACTAATATATAAATGATTGTTGGAGTACTAAATAGTTTTACTTTTTACTCATTACTTAATTTTATTTAGGTACACTCATTTAAATGTTAGATGGATATTGTTAAGTCATATTTGAACTCTAACATATGCTAGAGGATGTTGTTGAGTTCTATCAGAACTCTACTTCCTCCAAGTTGAGATACTTTTCTCAACCTTGTCCTTTATCTCTATATGTTCTTGCCTATTTAAGTAGAGCTCTTTGTATTTTTGTACTCACCTCATTATCTTAATATAATATAGTTTCTTGTGTTGATAATATATCTCTTCTAGAGAATGTATGTAGACTGGCTCTTGAGAATAAGATGACCTATTCTAACATGGTATCAAAGCCTAAAGTCTCACAATTTCTTGTAATGTTTTGAGAGTTTTCATCATTTTTTATTTTCCAAAACATGAGGTCCCTGATTTGCCTTTATATCTTACCAGTGTTTTATTCAATTTTGTGTTTGTTGGCTGTAGTCGGTTATTATAGTCACGCCTTATTATCACCTTTTGTTTAGGTGTTGATTTAATGTCATTCATTTGTTTGTTTGTTTGAGAGGTTGGTTCTTTGTGAGATCTTCTCATTGGCTGTGGGTGTCTTCATTTATAAACGCCTCAACGAATTGTTGACACATCCAACTTGGGCCCCAATATGTTGGCCACTATATATTTATTTAGTAGCTGGTAACTCATTTCATTGCAACATTGGCAAATATAATGTGCGCGGGTTTCTCACATTTTCATGATGGTGTTTCAATTTGGAGACTTGTTCTTCCTTTTTGTGTGAGTGGTAGGTGGTTCATGTAATTGATATGATTCTAAATATATTCATGGTTCACTTATGCGGGCTCATTAGGTGATTCTTTTGCACATATCATGAATAGAGAGTGGCGACATTAAGGTGCATTAAATTTATCGCCCTACTAGATATAAAGGAGGATTCGCTTATTTGACTGGCATTTAAGGTGTGTAGTATCTTTTGGCGGGCCCTTCTAAATATTTGTGCCACCTTAGAAGATGAGGTGTTGGATCATGCAATACACAATGTTGGTTTTGAGTTAAATCTGGCATGTTCTAGTTTGTATATACTTTGTAAATCTTCTTTATTTCTTCTACTCTCCATATATAGATCTAGGAAGTTCACCCGATCAACCTTGGATGTGAATCACACATCCCATCTAGGAAGCTCACCTAATGAAAATATTATATTACAACTATTGATCATTAATCTCCTAGTTTATATGGATTATTTGACTACCAAAAACTAATTCACATCAAATATTAAAAAATAATACAACTAGAACTTCATAAATAAAATTATAAATGCAAAATATGCAACACAATGAACACAATATTTTAGGAAAAATTATCCGTAGAAAAATTATGAAGGAAAAAATAGTGTTGTAGGTAATGAATTTATGTTTAACTTGATCAAATTAAGAGATGCATAAACTATTTGTCTCTTGCTAGTAGAGCTCCAATAATATTCTCATCTAGAAATTCTTCTCCCAATTTCTCCTACCAAAATTTCATTATTGTTGTTCCAATGCTATCATTGTGCCCTTGCTATCATTGCAAAACTATTTTCTAAGACTGCAAATTCATTTTCTATCACTGCAAATGCTTCTCAAGTGTGTTGTTTCAAATGACAATTGCCCGCTTTTATATTAATCTCATTGAAAAATCAATGACCATGATTTAATCTCAATCAATGACTAAGATTAATTAGACTCCAAAAACCCTAAACTAATTAGTAACTAGACATCTCTAAAAGTGAATTAATAATTAATTATCTTGACTCTAACAACATTTGTAGAAAAATAATTATTTCATTTTTTTGGGAATGCAAAGATAATTGTCCAAGCTACCCAAACTAACACTCCCTCTTAGCAAGGAGTTGTTCTGCATGACACGCAACTTATCTTTGAAGAAGATAAATTTTGCCTTCCCAAATGCCTTTGTCACAACATTTTCTACCAATTATTTTGTAGGTCTATATTGTAGCTGAAAATTTCCTCATTGTACACAATCCCTAATGAAGTGATACATATTGCCTATATGCTTAGACCAATCATCAAACATAGGATTGTGATATTGCTATCAGGATTCAACTGTGTAGTTTTTGAGTCAAACTCATTGATCCATGATTCATGAGTAGTGGTTCACACGAACCCATCTCTCATGAGAATGAATGGAACACTTAGCACTCATTGGATCTAGGTGATGCTCATAGAGGTGAAGCACCGGGACTTCCTAGGAGGTCACCCATCCCAGTACTACTCTAGCTTGAGCGCGCTTAACTACGGAGTTTCCTCCATGGTTAAACCCACTCTACTTGCATCCTCATTTGAAAAACCTTCACCAAGTGTTGTGCCTTACAAACCATTCATTAGAAAGCCCCTTGAGCTCATCAATTGATAAGTAGGAGATATTCCATTCATTCTCATGAGAGATGGGTTCATGTGAACCACTACTCATGAATCATGGGTCAATGAGTTTGATTCAAAAGCTACATAGTTGAATCCTGATAGCAATATCACAATTTGACTTGCTGTGGAAAAATATCTCCTACTTATCAATTGATGAGCTTAAGGGGCTTTCTAATGAATGGTTCATAAGGCACAACACTTGGTGAAGGTTTTGCAAATGAGGATGCAAGTAGAGTGGGTTTAACCATGGAGGAAACTCCGTAGTTAAGCATGCTCGAGCTAGAGTAGTATTGGGATGGGTGACCTCCTAGGAAGTCCCGGTGCTTCACCTCTGTGAGCATCACCTAGATCCAATGAGTGCTAAGTGTTCCATTCATTCTCATGAGAGATGGGTTTGTGTGAACCACTACTCATGAATCATGGGTCAATGAGTTTGACTCAAAAACTACACAGTTGAATCCTGATAGCAATATCACAATTTGACTTGTTGTGGAAAAATATCTCCTACTTATCAATTGATGAGATTAAGGGGCTTTCTAATGAATGGTTCATAAGGCACAACACTTGGTGAAAGTTTTGCAAATGAGGATGCAAGTAGAGTGGGTTTAACCATGTGGAGGAAACTCCATAGTTAAGTTCGCTTGAGCTGGAGTAGTACTAGGATGGGTGACCTCCCAGGAAGTCTCGGTGCTTCACCTCTGTGACCATCACCTAGATCCAATGAGTGCTAAGTGTTCCATTCATTCTCATGAGAGATGGGTTCATGTGAACCACTACTCATGAATCATGGGTCAATGAGTTTGACTCAAAAACTACACAGTTGAATCCTGATAGCAATATCACAATTTGACTTGCTGTGAAAAAATATCTCCTACTTATCAAACATAGGATTCTCAGATAAACTAAGACAACACTGATTATCACAGTGTATAATTGTAGTCTCAACCCTATGACCAAACATGGCTACTATAAACTTTTGATTCCATATAGCTTCACACATCACCATGTTGGCTGCTATGTATTTTTCTTGGTAGCCAAACATAATAAACTAGCCAAAATAACCCTAGACACATTAACACCGCCATAATAACTAAACGAAAAAAAAAAACCCAGGATCATAATAACCCATGCACAAAATAACCTGTGGTCATTTCATATCAAGCTAGTAAACTAGAAATCAAGGAAAACTTTAAGAAACCCCCTCCATAGAAAAAGTTTAAAATCTTGGCAAATCATACATTATTTTGGGTCGAAAAAAATAGTATTATTGGCGAATTTTTTTTAATCTGAAAGGGAAAAATATTATTTGTACTGGCAATTTTTTTCAATTCTATAAAACATTGGTGAATCTTTCATTATTGAAGAAAATCACAATGACATGAACACATACCTAGAAATCATCATTATTTGATAGGGGTTTGGGGGCATCACCCACAAGATGGGGTCTAGGGGCAGTGCCCCTAGCATACTCCCTATCACGTTACAGGGTGGGGTTGAGGGGCAGCGCCCCTACGAGGGTTTTCGGGGGCAATGCGCCTGAAAGTTCAAATGAATTATATTATTTTATTAAGGTACTGTGAGTTAATTTTCTATCTCTTGATAGGAGATAACCCTAGTTTTTGTAACTATTTGATGGTCTAAGATCAATGGTAGGAATTCTATTTCAGGCCAAGGTTTTAAAGGACACAAAGATTCCCCCAAAAGTCTCTAGAATAGATATGTGTGTCAAATCAATTTTAGACCATAGTTTTAAAAGACATAAAGTTTCATTGAAAGTGTTCAGAATAGAGACATATGTCAAATCTATATACTTAACACGTATCCTAACGTTAAATTTTGACCACATATTAGCGAATATGGTCGTCAGTTACAATAAGCTTTCAAAATTGTAGGCGGAATTTTTTAATTTATAGTGTCCAACAATTAATTTGATTGGCGATATTGTGAAAGAAAAGGGGAAAAATACATAAACCAATGGGTGATGGACTTGGGCATTCCACCCAATATTTATAAAGTTTGGGTGACATGGTCGACTTGATATACACATTATATTCACCAAATCTCAGGTTGCTGACATGTGACATTTGCCAAATGGCGAATACTCGCCACTAAAGTTTTCCCTGCTAGAAATGACATAAAATCAATTAGAATATTAAAATTGGTTGTGTAATTAAATATTCCTAATTACACATTACTCAATCTTACTTAGGATAATGCATTGTATCATAGTTTGTCATTGAGATACCTATGAGTTTTCACCTCAATTAAGCACATGGTATAGGAAAAATTCCACTTTAGGTGTGAGGTCAACCTTTAGTGCTCATATCACATTACCATCCTCATCCTATGGAACTTACTTCATTTCATAATGGAGGATGACCCATATTTGGTGGAAATGTGATTACATCTTGCATAGGTGATAGCTTATCATCTTCCTATCATTGTCTATTATCAGATTTCCTATATAAGGAGGCCTATTATGTACATTTTAATCATGTCCATTATCAATAATATCATTATTTCATCTTAATGTAATTATCTATTCAATCTCTTGTGGAAGTTATCTTAGTCTTGCATTTGATCCTAGGGGTGTTGTAGAGTCACCTAAAACTCTAACATGGTATCAGAGCTCTCAAGGTGTGAATACCTCTTATCAATAATATAAATCTTGGCTTGATTCAATTGTGGGTGTAGAATAAATCTATTTGGGAATCACCATTGCATAGTCTATTTGGAGAAAATTTGGGATTTTGTATTTTGTGGCTTTCTATTGTAGGTCAATATTGGAGCTTGCTGGTGTAAATTAGAGGTTGGAATCATATTAAGTAGGTCCAAAAACTGCTAAATAAAATGTGTTTCATCCAAATCAGACACTCAAGGCCAAATCTAGAGCCATTTAAATTTTAGAAGTGCAGCGCTCACGATTCAAAAAAAATAATTTCAGAGGTGATTTTCAAACGTTGATATCAAAGTCATCTGGATTCCTTTTTTTGAGCATTTTTTTTTGTTTTGGATTAGAATTTCATGATCTACACAATGGTGTAGGTGGTTTCCGATCTCTATTCTTGAATTTTTCTGCACATCACAAATCTCAATTTTTGCAACTTCCAAGGCCTCATTTGGGCTCATATGAAGTCCTTTTCACGTACACTTTTTTTGAAAGTGCATAGTTTTTTTCAGTATTTTCCAGATTTGGTATCAGATTTTAGTGACTAGGATAAAAAATTGTACTTTCATAATTTGGTTTAGTTTTGCAATTATAATACATAAGTCTTAGCTTTGTCTTTTGCATAGTAATCTAAGTCTATTATAATCTAATTGTGGGGTGTTATAGTTTTTTTTATCTCAATTTGTAATGTGAGAAGTGTATCATTCATGTAGTCATGGGTTATGAAACACATCCTATGGTAATACTTTTGACTAAGGATAATTATGAGTCATGGGCAAAATGAATCATCACACATTGTAGATGGCTTAATCTCTTGCCTCATCTTTATGGACTTATTCATGAGCCAAAGTCACAAGAGAAGCAATATATTTGGGTTGAAAAAAATGATCATATTATAAATTTGATTATTAGTAGCATCAATGTGTGTCTCTTCCATGACATCTACCTCAAATTTAGAGGTGTTCAATGTTAATGCATAATTTGGAGAATCATTTGGGATATTTTTGGTGATCCACATTTTCCTCCATTCCTAGATGATCCTAATTCATATTTTCTCATTTTGCTTGATGATGTAGATAATATTCCCTATGATGATTATACCTTTCACGAGATTGAATAATTTGCACCAATTGAGAGAAAGGATGATCTAGTGACTCGTCCTACAACTCTTACTTCTCCAGTTGAGATCACACTATCATCTCTTGTTGGTGATTCCAGTGAGTCATTACAAGAGATATCTATTTGTCTTCCTAATTGGGATTCCTATTTTTAAGGTATTGGTTCATTGTTTATGGAGTCTCATATTGTAGAATTAGGAGACATACAAGAGGGGGTTTCTCTTCTCTTTGATGATAGCATCACAGTTGAAGATAATTCTTCAAATTCTTTGGATATTACCATTCTTAATTTATTCTTCTTCACAAGATTTTACATTCAATGGTTCAATTTGTTGATGTGATAGATTCCATGAGCTTGGAGATACCTATTCATTCTTTAGAGATGCATATTTTGAGACCTCGTTTCATTTTGATATGGATTGGTTCATAGCATCATCATCATCATACTTAATTTGGATTCCACTTCCTAGCTCCTATCTAGAATGGGAAGCATTCCTACATTTGTACTTGGTATATCTTCTTCCCAAGGGAAGAAATGTTTCTCGTAGTCATTGGGGTATACTTTGTCTTCAAGAACTCACCAATTTTGTAGGAGATTCTTCATTTTGAGGGGGATATCATGTTGCCTACTATCCTTTTTATGGGGGGTTAACTCTTTGTATATACATGATGTATGTAGTTATGTGTGTGAATTTTGTACCTAGCTATAGAAACAACACTTCAGTAAAACATTGGAGGTTAGCAAAATCAAAATCTGCAAGTAATTGAAACTACGCTAACCAAGCACTAATACATTTGGGGTGAAATTGCGACGGCAATTTGCGACGACAGGCAAATGTCATGCGGTTTTAGCTTCTTTTTTTCAAATATAGCCCGACACCGTCGTAATTTGCGACGACAATACATTTGGCAACGTCGCCATTGCGACGTTGTCGGGATATAAGGACAAAAAAAAAAGGAACGTTGTCATTTGTGTTTTCAACAGCGTCGTAACCCTCTGCGAAATCACATCAGGATATAAGGGCAAAAAAAACAAGAATGTTGTCATTTGTGTTTTCAACAGCGTCGTAACCCTCCGCGAAATCACATCGGGATATAAGGGCAAAAAAAACAAGAACGTTGTCATTTGTGTTTTCAACAGCGCCGTAACCCTCCGCGAAATCACAGCTACAATTTTTGAGTACGTTGGGTTTATTTTTCTTTTGTCATTATTATGTAATCTGGTATTCAGCTGTTAGAGAGCTAAAATACCCAGAAATGAGGACATATCTATGTTGAATTTATTGTTAGCGGCTTTGGTTATTTAGAAGTTTAATTTTATTTGTTCATCTTTCAAGCACAAACATTTTGTGGACCGTAACGTCTTCATTATTTCGGGTATGCAGCAAAACAGCCCTAACTTGCAATTGCGATGTTGTCGGGATATAAGGGCAAAAAAAAAAAGGAACGTTGTCATTTGTGTTTTCAACAGCACTGTAACCCTCCGCGAAATCACATCGGGATATAAGGGCAAAAAAAACAAGAACGTTGTCATTTGTGTTTTCAACAGCGCCGAGAGAGATTCCCTCCGTGAAATCACAGCTACAATTTCTGAGTACGTTGGGTTTATTTTTCTTTTGTCATTATTATGTAATCTGGTATTCAGCTGTTAGAGAGCTAAAATACCTAGAAATGAGGACATATCTGTGTTGAATTTATTGTTAGCGGCTTTGGTTATTTAGAAGTTTAATTTTATTTGTTCATCTTTCAAGCACAAACATTTTGTGGACTGTAATGTCTTCATTGTTTCGGGTATGCAATGAAACAGCCCTAACTTGCGACTACCTTCACGGTACTTGTGTACATTATCATGTTGTCTTTACAGTGACTGTCCTCATTCAAGTGGCAATTACACAAGGGACAGTCACTGTGAGATGTCCTCATTTGTGACAAGGACAGTCACACTTAGGACATCTCATAGTGATATTCCCTTGTGTAATTTCCACTTGAATGTATTGCTATTGAACCACATTAATGCTTTTCTTCTTCAACAAATGAGGACAGTCACTGTAAAGACAACATGATAATGTACACAATTACCAAAAAATGATCTTGTTAATTGATGTAACACTTTGTCTTGCTCACTCCCTATCCTTCACTAGGGTCTCTTTAGGCCAACGTTTTGACTTGATAGGGTACTTAACTATCCCTACACTCTTTAGGTATCTCTACCCAAGATCCCACTCCTTCAACTAGTGCACACCAACAAGAAATACAACAAACTCTGCTCAATACCAATCTAGCTACTAGGACACTCCTAGTCTTGTCTTCACAAATTGAAACACATTCAACTAAAACTTTACTCCATGGAGAGGCTGGCCACTAGGACCTCTATTGGTTTCAATATTACTCCTTCACCTATACTTTTCATCAATACTTCAATCCGGTTCATCAAACCATGCCAATTGCACCCAAAAATAGGCTGCTAGCAATTAGGCCTTTGTCAAGCCTTTTTGTTTATATTAAGCCACCTAAAGGGCTTAGGATTCAGATGCCCTTTATTGAGAACTCCAAGATATCTAACGTCTTCTCCTCCTAGATTTTTTGTACACCAACTGCTATAGCCATGCTTGAAAACAAGTATTTTGACACAACTTGGATAGTCTGACTAAGAGTTTGTTTTCTTAGCAGCCAAAGAAACTCACCCAATCTTCTAATTTGACTTGGGGCTTCTTTAGATGTGTGTCTACCTCTCCATGAGATTTTAGTTGAAGCAACCAATGCATTCAACTTGTTGTAATCTTCTTGTAATGATTTGTCATCCCTAACTGTGCTCAACTGACTCACCTAGGACATCATTGCAAACATAGAAAATGAGCTTCCCAGGGCCCCTCCTTCCAAACATATAGTACATGGAGTCTCCTCACCCATTCCAAGAGCCCGTACAAAATTGACAATGGAATGATGAGCTAAGACTCCATTTGTTCAACCTGCCTGGTTCAAACCAATAATAGGGTACTTAACAAAAGAATTAACAAACTAGTTGGAATGCTTCAAAACTCAAAAAAAACACAACACAGAATAAAAAAACAACTTGTACTAACTTTTCCAATAGACACTGTGAGCTATCTAATCCATTAATCAACTGAAAACAAAGAAACAAAAAAACTCAAGAATTCACTAAAACCGTGCTACTCTACAAATCTTCTTAATTCCAAATGTTTTTCCCCCCAACCTTTTGCACAGATTGATGGAGGCCTCTTATAGTTGATCTGATGCCTAATTCAATGGTTTCATATAGTTACATAACCATCTTACTCAAAAATGCTCCCTTGCACAAATGTTGTCAATGTTGTGAATGACAACATTGACAACTTGTTACAACCTTTGGGATTTTGGTTCAAAACTTATTGTTCAAACACCATAAGACCCTAACCATGACTTAGTTAGGCTATTTAGACCTCACATAGGCCACTTCTACACTTCTTTGCCCAATTTGACCCCTAAATGCTTCATTCCCACTTTTGCCACAATATTGGTAACTTGGGTACAAATTGGCACTTGCCTTCACAAAGGTCACACATGAGGACATCTCACAGTGATCGATTGTCCCTTATGTAATTGCCACTTGAATGTATTTCTATTGAACCACATTAATGCTTTTCTTCTTCAACAAATGAGGACAGTCACTCTAAAGACAACATGATAATGTACACTCACTGTAAGGACAGTCACAAATGAGGACATCTCACAGTGACTGTCCCTTGTGTAATTGCCACTTGAATGTATTGCTATTGAACCACATTAATGCTTTTCTTCTTCAACAAATGAGGACAGTCACTCTAAAGAAAACATGATAATGTACACTCATTGTAAGGATAGTCACAAATGAGGACATCTCACAGTGACTGTCCCTTGTGTAATTGCTGCTTGAATTACACAAGGGATAGTCATTGTGAGATGTCCTCATTTGTGACAAGGACAGTCACACATGAGGACATCTCACAGTGATTGTCCCTTGTGTAATTGCCACTTGAATGTATTGCTATTGAACCACATTAATGCTTTTCTTCTTCAACAAATGAAGACAGTCACTCTAAAGACAACATGATAATGTACACTCACTGTAAGGACAGTCACAAATGAGGACATCTCACAGTGACTGTCCCTTGTGTAATTGCCGCTTGAATGTATTGCTATTGAACCACATTAATTCTTTTCTTCTTCAACAAATGAGGACAGTCACTCTAAAGACAACATGATAATGTACACTCACTATAAGGATAGTCACAAATGAGGACATCTCACAGTGACTGTCCCTTGTGTAATTGCTGCTTGAATTACACAAGGGACAGTCATTGTGAGATGTCCTCATTTGTGACAAGGACAGTCACACATGAGGACATCTCACAGTGATTGTCCCTTGTGTAATTGCCACTTGAATGTATTGCTATTGAACCACATTAATGCTTTTCTTCTTCAACAAATGAGGACAGTCACTCTAAAGACAACATGATAATGTACACTCACTGTAAGGACAGTCACAAATGAGGACATCTCACAGTGACTGTCCCTTGTGTAATTTCTGCTTGAATTACATAAGGGACAGTCATTGTGAGATGTCCTCATTTGTGACAAGGATAGTCACACATGAGGACATCTCACAGTGATTGTCCCTTGTGTAATTGTCACTTGAATGTATTGCTATTGAACCACATTAATGCTTTTCTTCTTCAACAAATGAGGACAGTCACTCTAAAGACAACATGATAATGTACACTCACTGTAAGGACAATCGCAAATGAGAACATCTCACAGTGACTGTCCCTTGTGTAATTGCCGCTTGAATTACACAAGGGACAGTCATTGTGAGATGTCCTCATTTGTGACAAGGACAGTCACACATGAGGACATCTCACAGTGATTGTTTGTAATGTCCCCTTTTTGGCTAACTTGGAAAACAGGAACAATTACTCCACTTCTCAGACTTACTCTATCAGATACTTACAATTAAACGAAGTAATGGAGGTTACTTAAGATATCAACCGCTATTTCAGATTCAATCACAATATGTGTGCAAGATGATATTGATACCAATATGTTTAATAGCACTGTCGGATATAATGATATGAAATATGCTATGAATATGATGTTTCCTATCACTTATAGTGATAGTATAATGATGCTATGTCTGATATAAACAATATCGATATACAATCAATAAGTATTGCTTACAGCAATGTATTTGTTGTGTCTGATATGATGATGTAATTATGCAAATGTGTAATATCGCTATGAGTGATATGTTGCTATTTTAGATTCTGAATTATATGCTTGCAACTTCAAATATTGATGCTGTTTCTGACTATCCTTTCTATCTGTGCAATCATGGTGTTGTCTCTGATCTGCAATGATAAACTTGAAACCAAACTGCCAAAGGCAGATGCTCTATTGAGTATATCCAAATATGGATAAGTAAATAAAGTTCTAATGATGCCTTGAGTGACTGATGAGAATGCATTCTTATATTGTCTTTAACAAATGAAGAGATGCTATGAATGAGACGTGTCTTGTTTCTTCCTCCATGTCCCTTTGTTAATCACACCTTTCCATAATCCGACAGTTCACATAATATTATTTCATTATTTTCTGATCATAGATAACTCCCAGATTGACTCAATATCAAATCTTTTTATGAAGGTAATCTTCCCTAATTGGTAGTGCAACCAGTAGTTAACATCCATTGTGTTTGTATTAGTTTGGTCTAACTATCATTAGTATTTATTCAATCGATATTAACTCTTGCCTTATCCCATATTGTTATGATTATATCCAATCTTTCTACTCTGATATAAGTCGATATCATTTTCTGATAATTGTCCATTTATTGGTTGATTGCTGGTAATGGAGTTTGATCTTCAAATTGACTTCCATTCCTGTTAATACTTAAGGATACATTGTACTTATTAT
The DNA here is from genome assembly GCA_027943335.1 of Chamaecyparis obtusa. Lineage (NCBI taxonomy): Eukaryota > Viridiplantae > Streptophyta > Pinopsida > Cupressales > Cupressaceae > Chamaecyparis > Chamaecyparis obtusa. The sequence continues at coordinate 74,452 of BSBK01007506.1, forward strand.
CCATGACTGATGCCTCATTCATCAATAGCTTGTGATATAATCACTGATGCTTTTGTGTTTCTACAAGATGTGGTTTATCTCAGACAATCGATAATCTTTCAATCCTTTTGTCGATATCCTCCTATGTGGTGTCTATTGATATAGATAGTAGAATTCAATCTAGTTTATGTTATTGTCATGATAACATAGGAAGTGATGGTGCATATTTGCTAGCGGGTCTTCATGTTTGATATTGCTTTATCGGATATGTCATTGTCTAAACTTGTGCAATTAATGATTATTTATAATATATGAATGGTTATCCTTCTTGCTTATCAATACATCTTCTGAAACACATAGCGACCTATCCCTTATTCATATCATGTTGATCTTCACTTCATAGTATTTGGTTCATTAATCATCCTCTCATGGTATCGATGTGTAATGACTAGTGATTGTTGTATCACTTCTTCATTCCTCACCGTGATAGATAATGCAGATGTTTAATGTAGATGTATATCGATTACAGATATTCGATATTGCTTTAAACGTTATTATTATTATTATTATTATTAATGTTATTGTTATTATTAAATATTATAATTAATGATGTTAGTAATATTAATAATATTATAATAAATATTATTATAGTGATAACATATTGTTTTATATTGAGAGGTTTATTAATATTATTTATATATTAAAATTATTATATCAATAATTGATTTAATATTATTACTTAATATATTATTATAATATAATATATATAATTTATTAATAATTATTTATTATTAATTTATATTATAATTATAATCATAATTATATTATTTATTAATATTTTAATATTATTTAATTAACATATTACTTATTATGCTAACTATATATTATTATTATCTTTTGATAATAATTATATATTATTGTTATATACCGTTAATAATAGATTATTATATATCATCTAATCATTTTATTATTATACTAAGTTCAATATGTCACGGCTCATGACATTGTCCCTTGTGTAATTGCCACTTGAATGTATTGCTATTGAACCACATTAATGCTTTTCTTCTTCAACAAATGAGGACAGTCACTCTAAAGACAACATGATAATGTACACTCATTGTAAGGACAGTCACAAATGAGGACATCTCACAGTGACTGTCCCTTGTGTAATTGCCACTTGAATTACACAAGGGACAGTCATTGTGAGATGTCCTCATTTGTGACAAGGACAGTCACACATGAGGACATCTCACAGTGATTGTCCCTTGTGTAATTGTCACTTGAATGTATTGCTATTGAACCACATTAATGCTTTTCTTCTTCAACAAATGAGGATAGTCACTCTAAAGACACCATGATAATGTACACTCACTGTAAGGACAGTCACAAATGAGGACATCTCATAGTGACTGTCCCTTGTGTAATTGCCACTTGAATGTATTGCTATTCAGCCACATTAATGCTTTTCTTCTTCAACAAATGAGGATAGTCACTCTAAGGACAACATGATAATGTACACTCACTGTAAGTGTACATTATCATGTTGTATTACAAATGGACCTTATGTTGGTCGGGATATAAGTGCAAAAAAAAAAAGGAACGTTGTCATTTGTGTTTTCAACAGCGCCGAGAGAGATTCCCTCCGCGAAATCAAGCGGGTTATCATTTGTGTTTTGAACAAAGTGGGTTGTCATTTGTGTTTTGAACAGCACCAAGAGAGATTCCCTCCGCGAAATCAAGCGGGTTGTCATTTGTGTTTTCAACAGTGCCGAGAGAGATTCCCTCTGCAAAATCACAACTACAATTTCTGAGTACGTTGGGTTTATTTTTCTTTTGTCATTATTATTTAATCTGGTATTCAGCTGTTAGAGAGCTAAAATACCTAGAAATGAGGACATATCTGTGTCCAACACATTTTAAAATGATCACCCCCCTATTATTGTATCACTTCCTCCTTGTTCCTCATTCAAGTGGCAATTACACAAGGGACAGTCACTGTGAGATGTCCTCATTTGTGACAAGGACAGTCACACATGAGGACATCTCACAGTGACTGTCCCTTGTGTAATTGCCACTTGAATGTATTTCTATTCAACCACATTTATGGGCCCGTTTGGACCACGACACACAGTAGCATCTACAGAGAAGAATATACAACATGAGGGCAGCCACTATAAAGACAACATGATAATGTACACTCATTGTATGTGTACATTATCATGTTGTCTTTACAGTGACTGACCTCATTCAAGTGGCAATTACACAAGGGACAGTCACTGTGAGATGTCCTCATTTGTGACAAGGACAGTCACACATGAGGATATCTCACAGTGACTGTCCCTTGTGTAATTGCCACTTGAATGTATTTCTATTCAACCACATTTATGGGCCCGTTTGGACCACGGCACATAGTAGCATCTACAGAGAAGAATATCCCAGGTGTAACAAGTTGTAAGAATATACCAACAGTTCTAAGAAGTTCCCTAGCACATAGTAGCATCTTCTAATTGTCTATACCACTTCACAAGGTATTGTTTGCACACATTGTTTTTGGTTCTTTTGATGACCCTTGTTTTGAAATTTCTATTAGGCCTTGTAGCTTATATGTTTTGATTGCTGGAGAGCTTCTAAAGCTAAGCAAGAAGACCATTGCACGAGTTATAGCCGTGCGCTCAGGTTTGAAAATTGTATATTTTTTAATCTAATGAATATTTTAACTAGACTTTTAGCTTATTTTTGCTGTATATTTTAATCTAAAGGGAATCATGGATGTGAACTTGAAAGAATTTTGTACTTAGTTCTTATGGAGAGAATAGTAGTAGTTTATGGTCTAATATCAAATAGAGTTTTCCAATTACATAAAGTTAATGAATTCTAATAGCTTATATGTTTTGATTGCTGGAGAGCTTCTAGAGCTAAGCAAGAAGACCATTGCACGAGTTATAGCCGCGCGCTCAGGTTTGAAAATTGTATATATTTTAATCTAATGTATATTTTAATCCTTTTGCCATGTCATGTAATATGTCTTGCCTTGTAGCTTATATGTTTTGAAATTGCTGTTAGGCCTTGTAGCTTATATGTTTTGATTGCTAGAGAGCTTCTAGAGCTAAGCAAGAAGACCATTGCACTAGTCGTAGCCGCGCGCTCAGGCATGAAAATTGTATATTTTTTAATCTAATGTATATTTTAACTATACTTTTAAAATATTAAAGGATTTAACTAGGTCTAAGAAGATTTGTGTACTTTTGACAATTTTGCTTAGTCACTGAAAGTTGTAGACTGAAGTTTTCATAGCCCAATTTTTGCTTCCTGCGAAGAATGATCATGTCAGATAATATAAGTGAAGAACAAAATAGGGAGACAATCGCTAGATTGTGGTCTAACTTGAAAAGAAAAGGTGATGGAAAATGTTATTGTCCCTGCAAAATTTGTAAGGGCTTAAACCGTAGAAGACTGCTAATCAAAACAGTTAAGAGACATTGTAGGGAGAATGGTCACATTGAAGGGGGGCATGACTATCATCCACTGGTAAGTTGTTCATTATATCATTTTAACAATTTATATACATATGAAATCACTTGATGATGAGTTGAAGATCATGGTTTATTTATGTTAATCAATTTTATATAGGTTGATCTCCCCAAGGAAGTACATGATATGGAGGAACATGGGGGTGCGAATATCCAAGGTGAAGATAATGATCCCATGGAAGATGATGATCATGCGCCAGAAAACACAATTGAAGATGATGGTATAAATACATTGATCCATGACACATTTAGTCCAAGCGGATCTGATCATGATGATGACGATAGCCTCGATGTACCTCTACTTGAGAAGGCATACGAGCCCCTATACAAAGACTCCCAAACAACTCTTCTCTCTGCTGTATTGTTGTTGTTGAACTTGAAGGTTATGAATGGTTTATCCAACATAACAATGTCACGTATGTTAAGGTATGTCATATATGTCTTTATAGTTAACAAAGGGTGAATAATGTACCACTAATATTATTTATATTAACAATTTATATTTTTTGCTGTAGATTGATAGGCGAGTTTTTGTTACCAGCATCAAATATTCTACCTCACTCATATCGAGAATTATCTACTATTATGAAAGATATTGGAATGGAGTATCAAGCAATACATGCTTGTCCCAATGATCATATTATATATTATACACAAATCCCTCTTTTTCTCTCTTTTGTTATGTGTTTACGATGTAGATCCCTTGATTGTGTTTGTGCCATGGGTGCTCTGCACCAATTTATTTCCCTTGAAGTATTATTTCTTGGAGGCATTTGATAATGGTTTTCATTTTTTGCAATAGGAGATGCAACAAGTCTCGATGCAACATCATTTCCTAGATGTTCCCATGTTCCTAGTACGAGAACGGTGAAGGATTGCGTATTGATCATCAGCGACGATGAAGGCATTACCTTAAAAGTAGCCAAAGTTCCAGGTACTTTAAAGTTATTATTATTCTATAGTGATATAATAGTAATTTAGTTTTTGATCACTCTTCATCGACTAATGATCCCATGATTATTTTGTAGGGAATGATATTTTTTGGCGAAAACTTGGTGACGAGTGTTTACGGATATTCAAACCCACCATACGTACATGGTGGAACATCATATCCTAACTAAAACCCCAAACCACTATTTTGATTTCATATCATTGCTAGAATAGTTTTCCTTTTCATCAATTTCTTGAACTATATTAAAGGTAGCTTCTCTTCATTTATGAGTCTAACATGTTTTTTTTTACTTAAAAGGTGGAATAACCAAGATAAAAAGTTGAAGGATGATCTTGTACATAGTATGACCCAGCTTTTTGGACCTCATGCATTTGAGAGAAACAAGCTCCTTGAAAGAGCTAGTTTATGTTTGAAGTATATTAGGGACCAATACAAGAAATATTTAGAGGTTAACCCAAGGCACGAGCGTCCGCCCTGTGTTCTTGAGGCTGAGTGGCAGGCTTTGATTTTGGATGGAAAGTATAAAGCCGACATGAAAAAAGGAATTACGCCAGTAGAGAGTAGATCAAGGTATGTGATACTTTTGAGAATGTAATTATGTACTAATTAACCTCTAAATTTTTCCTGTACTGGTCTCTAACATATTTCAAACTTTTCATAGATTTCCTGACACATCAAAGGCAACAAAGGAAAGATTAGAAAAGCACGGGACACACAAGCTCGGCTCTGGTGGTTTTTCCAAACTTCAAGCACGAGTTGTAAGTATTAGTAAATGAAAACTTGTATCAATTTTTTTATATATTGCAAGGAAATTTTTTTTGATCAAACAATGCAAGTAAAATTCACCATACCAAGAAAAAATGTAGGGGTCAGAGTTCAATAGATGCCTCACAGAAGAGGACAAGAGAATTGGCTTCCAACAAGGCTATAGAGCCATGGCTGAATGGCTACGAGCTGAAATCAGTGTGCAAGGTTCAAATAATGATGCATCTGAGCCACAGGTAAATAAGCTAAATGAAATTTATTTCAAATTGAATACTTTACCAATTAGTCTATTTGATGTTAAGTTCTAATATAAAGTGAGTATATCTATTTTAAGAAAGCAATGATAACAATGTGTAGGATATTGGAATGCAACCTGACAATCCTTCTACACAATCTATGCATAATGAAGGTTCGCATGATGTGCATCCTAGTGGTGGAGGTATACATTTGCTATTAAAATTTTTATATGTAATTACAATTGGTGTTTGGATTAATGTAACATTTTGTATAGCAACTGTAGAGGATCGAGGGGTCGGTGCTCATGAGCATGTTGAGGTTGAGTCTAGACAAAATGATGTGGCCAGATAAGGTAATTAAAGAGCACCACAGTTATGTTCTTTAAAATAATTAAATACTTGTAACAATTATAATTAAATATTTTAAATTTAACTCATTTATTTGTTATTGAAGAGGACCCCCCTTTGCAGCAGCATAGGAATTTGAGATCATCAAGAACAGAGAACAAAACAACTGATGAGGGGGGTATTGATGATAACACTGATGCTCCTCTTAGAGCTTACACAGAAAAAAAAAATTAGAAAGAGAAAAAAGAAATGATTGTCATCTAAATACCTTAATTGATAATGACTGAATTTTATGTCTCAATGAATTTAATTATGTGCTAATGAATGTTCATGAATTATGTGTTTATTTTCATATTGATGAATGTTGCGTGTTAACGAATCTAATGTGTTAATGAATGTTATCATGTGATATTGATTGAATGTTACATTTTATTAATAATTGAAAGAATGAATGAATGTTAGATGTTAACGGGGAATGTAGAGTGATGTTAGGGGGAGGGGGGTGGGGCCAAATGAGCTTCCACCTTCACGTGGTTGGCCCTGTTTAGTAGAGAATATTAAACTATATTCTCGAAACAAAGTGAAGCTCAATAAGATACTAAATGAGTCAAAATGGTTATCAAGGTCCTCTATCCATAAGATACTTGTAGTCAAAATGGTTATTAATAAGATACTTGTAGTCAAAATGGTTATCTAGGTCCTCTATCCATTCCATAAGTTCTTCACCATTCAAACTTCCTCCATAACAAGGAATGTGCTCTAGGTTAGTCATGAAGCCTAGCATGGACTCTCTGTCAGATAGAGCCACTATTTCAGAGCCTTTTCTGTGCATTTCCTTCAAGCACTGTACAGTGTACGGATGTGAAAGGGAGGGCAGACCAGTGTGGAAGTTAGAGTATTTATATCTTATGCTTTGAGAGTTTATTTGGTAGATTCAAGACCCCTTATATCAAAGTTATTCCTTTTTCTTATCTGTTGTTCTGTAGAAAGGATTCTTCATACAGGTGAAAGTCTCGAACCTTTCCCCACTCCCAAAAAAATATCACTTGTACTGTTATGAGCAGTCATGAGGACTAGACAGATACATTATAATATATGTAATTGCCACTTGAATGTATTGCTATTCAACCACATTTATGGGCCCGTTTGGACCACGGCACACAGTAGCATCTATAGAGAAGAATATCCCAGGTGTAACAAGCTCTAAGAATATACCAATAGTTCTAAGAAGTTCCCTAGCACACAGTAGCATCTACAGAGAAGAATATACAACATGAGGGCAGTCACTGTAAAGACAACATGATAATGTACACTCATTGTATGTGTACATTATCATGTTGTCTTTACAGTGACTGTCCTCATTCAAGTGGCAATTACACAAGGGACAGTCACTGTGAGATGTCCTCATTTGTGACAAGGACAGTCACACATGAGGACATCTCACAGTCACTGTCCCTTGTGTAATTTCCACTTGAATGTATTGTTATTCAACCACATTTATGGGCCCGTTTGGACCACAACACACAGTAGCATCTACAGAGAAGAAGTTTGGTATGCAATGGTCTTGAAACCTCCTGAGAAATTCTTGGTATGCATTTGTGTGGTGCAAAAGCTTCGTTGAAAGAGAAAAAGAAGAAAAGAATAGAAATGATTTTTTTGCTTTTTATGTCATATACTGTAACTAGCTACTTATAACTTGCAAAAATTATTATAACCATTTGAAATTGAAACTTAGTTTAATGTGAAACTGAGAACTGCTTTATTAGAGCTTTCTGTGATTTAGATTCAGACATCAAGAACATTGTTTGCCTAATATTGTGATTAATGTTTATTTATTAATATCTCATACTGACAAACAATTGATAATTGTAGGGAAAACATCATTGGGGGTCTTTGAGGATCCACCAGAAGCCAAGGAGAAAATGTATTCAAATGCTAAAGATGGTGTAACAGTCCTTACAGCTGTTGAACCTTGCTGTGTAGATCATCTCTGATTCTCCAAGTTCAACAGTACTGTGGTATTCCTTTGGATACTTCTAATGGTAAATTTTAGACATCAAGTTCTTTTCGTATGAAACTACTACATTTGTAATCTGTAGTTTTAAACTTTTAGTTTATAAATGTTCATCAGCTTTAGTTCGTATGCTGCCATTTCAAGTATGATTAATGAAGTTACCTTTATCACAGGATGAAAGTTAGCAGTCAGCATACTGGTACGGAGCTGGCAGCATTCATACAGTGACTAGGGCATCGTTTAATGGCGGTATTGTGTTTTCTCGTGTTTAGGGCATCGGCCTTTTGAAGCATTGCCTTCATCTTTCTTAAGTCTGAGTTTTAAGTTTGTTTATCTCTCTCGGCGCTGTTGAAAATACAAATGACAACGTTCTTGTTTTTTTTGCCCTTATATCCTGATGTGATTTCACGGAGGGTTACAGCGCTGTTGAAAACACAAATGAAAACACAAATCCCTTGTCTAATTGCCACTTGAAGGAGGACAGTCACTATAAAGACAACATGATAATGTACACTTACAGTGAGTGTACATTATCATGTTGTCTTTAGAGTGACTATCCTCATTTGTTGAAGAAGAAAAACATTAATGTGGCTGAATAGCAATACATTCAAGTGGCAATCACACAAGGGACAGTCACTGTGAGATGTCCTCATTTGTGACTGTCCTTACAGTGAGTGTACATTATCATGTTGTCTTTAGAGTGACTGTCCTCATTTGTTGAAGAAGAAAAGCATTAATGTGGTTCAATAGCAATACATTCAAGTGGCAATTACACAAGGGACAATCGATCACTGTGAGATGTCCTCATGTGTGACTATCCTTGTCACAAATGAGGACATCTCACAATGACTGTCCCTTCTGTAATTGCCACTTGAATGAGGACAGTCACTGTAAAGACAACATGATAATGTACACATACAATGAGTGTACATTATCATGTTGTCTTTACAGTGGCTGCCCTCATGTTGTATATTCTTCTCTGTAGATGCTACTATGTGCTAGGGAACTTCTTAGAACTGCTGGTATATTCTTACAACTTGTTACACCTAGGATATTCTTCTCTGTAGATGCTATTGTGTGTCGTGGTCCAAACAGGCCCATAAATGTGGTTGAATAGCAATACATTCAAGTGGCAATTACACAAGGGATAGTCACTGTGAGATGTCCTCATGTGTGACTGTCCTTGTCACAAATGAGGACATCTCACAGTGACTGTCCCCTGTGTAATTGCCACTTGAAGGAAAAAAGCATTAATGTGGTTCAATAGCAATGTATTCAAGCGGCAATTACACAAGGGATAATCACTCTGAGATTTCCTCATTTGTGACTATCCTTATAGTGAGTGTACATTATCATGTTGTCTTTACAGTGACTGTCCTCATTTGTTGAAGGAAAAAAGCATTAATGTGGTTCAATAGTGATGCAGAGTAGTCAGCAAGAAACTTGGATCTATGTCCCAACCCACTTCAAGACACCAAAATGACTCAACCAATGAATTAGGCTCTGATTTCTATAGGTTAATGTTTAAACTCTGCAAAGTAATGAATTTGAAGGTTTCAAGGATCACACAACAACTTATGGACTCAATCCCATTCAATAACAAATTTCCTTTTAGGGACAAGTTCCCTGATTTTCTATCAAAAGAGACTTTTAAGGTTCTAGATCTTACTTCCTGCAGAAAAACTTAGAAACCCCTTAGATATGATCTAAATAACAAGAATCATGCATTGGTTGTGATCTAAACAACCCAAGACATCAAAATAACAAACTGACCTAGTGACCCTAGTAGGTCTCCCAAACCTGCTCTGCAGCCATAACTCTGCAACTTGCCAAAGGACTCTAAGAAGTTATATGTTTTCTGAGTACCCTTTTTGGATTTCTAACAAACCACCAACTCATCCCAGACCCTGACTCCACTCCAGCATATCAATGTCTTCATTGAGTCCGCAGACCTAATGCATGCTTTTAGGTGTGGGTTCCAAAACAAAGCATTGAAAATGGGTGTATGAAACCAAGATTAGAGTTTTGGAGTGTTCTCCTGATCCAGATAAACAAGAATGCACAAGTTTTCAAGTCCTCAATACGATGCAAGCTTCTGATTTTATTCTGATTACCATCTTCCCAGCCAAAAACATGGTAGTTTTTGATCTAGGGCTTGCTCTCAACAAATGCAGATGCAACCCCCTGCCTCAGGGCTTTTAGAATATACAAATATAAATCCTTAACTCTCATTCCACCAAGGAAGAAGGAATTCCAATGGTTGAAATGTGAGTTAAGGTCTTTACATCAGTCAAACCCTGAAAATGAGGGTTTGTAAACAATGCACAGAAAATTTGAAATAACTTAGATATAAAACAAAGAGAATCAATCAAACCAACTTCCAAAGCATTAGATGTCACTATTACAACTTCCAGGCAAATTTTATCATCCAACCACCATCCGTACAGCCGTACAGAGTTCATTTTTCACCAGAAATGCACTAAAACAGGGTTAGTTTTATTTTTTATGAAAGAAAAATGATTACAATACTGGTTCTCTGTCTGTCTTCAACCATTTGAAGCCTAAAATAGGCTCTCCAAATGTTGGTTCAACCATCTAGGTGGTTAGAATAGTTTATCCAACAAATGTCAACTTTGCTAAGCAACTTTTAAAGTTGCATTACAACTTTGCAAACAACTTTGCCGAGAAGGTTAAAAATGTGTTGTGAAACTTTAGGAACCTTATTAAAGTTATTTTGGACCTTCAAACTTCTTAACAACATCTAAAAGACACCTAATAAACACTTACTATGCTCATTTCATCCAAGGACTCAAAAGATGCCCAAGGTTTATAAGTCACCAAGGGGTCCTGTGTCCAACAAGTGGATGTTTATAAGGAGATAAAATCAATCCTTAATATTTATTACAAACCAAGAAAACATCTAAAACTCCTATTCTAATTTATTGTCATTCAAAAAGACTCTGATTTGTCAATCAAAAGGACCTTTCACCAGTCAATCCTTCAAAGCTCCAAGGTGAAAATCTTATGTTCCAATTGATAGGATTTGACTCCTTGGCTTCATGGCAACTTCCTTCAATCATGGTGTCTTTGGCTTGCATTAGGGATGCCCCTGCATCAAATAGCAATGCATTCAAGTGGCAATTACACAAGGGACAGTACATGCCCATTAAAGTTGGTGTTTTGTTATCCAGCATGACAATGGAGACAACATACTCTGTGTCAATTTTACTGATCAAATTTCCCTCCGCCAGGCAAAGCAACAATCTGGGTATGATAAGGTGAAATTTTGTAGTCCTTTTGGGTATGATAACAGTTCTAGTTTCCAATAAGATGGTTCATTTTTATAATCTAGCTTCAATTTCTCTTGTGAAAATCTTTTTTTCATTTTATGGGTGGTAAAATATAATTATTATGCTAGAGGTGTGTACTTATGGATGATAATGAAACAAAATGATAAGATTTAAGACTCTTGTTTTTTTTTTAAATAGCAATTTAAGTTTCCTTCTATTATAAATTACTATTTTTCTATTTTTTAATGTATCTTTCCAGATCTTTTATATCAATTTTATTTATGAAATATAAATATATTAATAATGTTTTAGTGTTTTTAGGATTAGTTTATATCAATTCTATGTATCATCATTCGTCATTCAATTGTCAGTATTATTAATTTAGACTGTGCAGTTGTAGAACTACTCGAATATGGGTTGGATGGATACTCAAGTAGGGGAACCCTCCTCAAATATCTCAAGCAGTGAACTTGGAAAAATGTGTCCTGAAGGAACCCTTTCCATCAGAGAGATAAAAGTACAAACAAGTAAAAGAAGCAGGCTCTGCAAATATGTTTTTGAGAAGAAAAATGATAGATTATTCAACTATGGTTCATGAGGTATATCTAAAAAGAGATTTTTTTTCTTATTATAATAAAAGAGGAAGTTGTGAATGTCAAAGTTGAGTGAAACAAAAATTATTTTCATCAAATTTTGTTAGGCTTTCTTTTGGGAATAGTTTCTTACAATATTGCTATTAAGATTTTTATTGTGTAGTTTTTAGATTAGGTTTATAAAATTATATTTCATGAGTAGTGATTCATATTAATCAATTAACGATACTTTTGGAAGGTATTTTCAATGTGTCAAATTTTGATATTTTTACAAGAATTAGATTGTGTAATTTTTTTAATTAAAGTCATTGACTCATATTTCATAAATAATAGTTCTCATGAATCCATCTCTTATAAGATTGAATAGTCTATTTAGGAAGTATTTCTGATAGTATGTCAAATTATGATATTACTATTACCATTAGATTGCATGGCTTTGAAGTCAACCTCGTTGACCCATATTCTTCTCTGTAGATGCTACTATGTGCTAGGGAACTTCTTAGAACTGTTGGTATATTCTTACAACTTGTTACACCTGGGATATTCTTCTCTGTAGATGCTACTATGTGTCGCGGTCCAAACGGGCCCATAAATGTGGTTGAATAGCAATACATTCAAGTGGCAATTACACAAGGGACAGTCACTGTGAGATGTCCTCATGTGTGACTGTCCTTGTCACAAATGAGGACATCTCACAGTGACTGTCCCTTGTGTAATTTCCACTTGAATGAGGACAGTCACTGTAAAGACAACATGATAATGTACACATACAATGAGTGTACATTATCATGTTGTCTTTACAATGGCTGCCCTCATGTTGTATATTCTTCTCTGTAGATGCTACTATGTGCTAGGGAACTTCTTAGAACTGTTGGTATATTCTTACAACTTGTTACACCTGGGATATTCTTCTCTGTAGATGCTACTATGTGCTGTGGTCCAAACGGGTCCATAAATGTGGTTGAATAGCAATACATTCAAGTGGCAATTACACAAGGGACAGTCACTGTGAGATGTCCTCATGTGTGACTGTCCTTGTCACAAATGAGGACATCTCACAGTGACTGTCCCTTGTGTAATTGCCACTTGAATGAGGACAGTCACTGTAAAGACAACATGATAATGTACACAAGTACCGTGAAGGTAGTTGCAAGTTAGGGCTGTTTCATTGCATACCCGAAACAATGAAGATGTTACGGTCCACAAAACGTTTGTGCTTGAAAGATGAACAAATAAAATTAAACTTCTAAATAACCAAAGCCGCTAACAATAAATTCAACACAGATATGTCCTCATTTCTGGGTATTTTAGCTCTGTAACAGCTGAATACCAGATTACATAATAATGACAAAAGAAAAATAAACCCAACGTACTCAGAAATTGTAGCTGTGATTTCGCGGAGGGAATCTCTCTCGGCACTGTTGAAAATAAAAATGACAATGTTTCTCTACATTATCATGTTGCCTTTACAGTGACTGTCCCTTGTGTAATTGCCACTTGAAGGAGGACAGTCACTGTAAAGACAACATGATAATGTACACTTACAGCCCGTGTACATTATCATGTTGTCTTTAGAGTGACTATCCTCATTTGTTGAAGAAGAAAAGCATTAATGTGGCTGAATAGCAATACATTCAAGTGGCAATTACACAAGGGACAGTCACTGTGAGATGTCCTCATTTGTGACTATCCTTACAGTGAGTGTACATTATCATGTTGTCTTTATAGTGACTGTCCTCATTTGTTGAAGGAAAAAAGCATTAATGTGGTTCATTAGCAATGTATTCAAGCGGCAATTACACAAGGGATAGTCACTCTGAGATTTCCTCATTTGTGACTATCCTTACAGTGAGTGTACATTATCATGTTGTCTTTACAGTGACTGTCCTCATTTGTTGAAGGAAAAAAGCATTAATGTGGTTCAATAGCAATGTATTCAAGCGGCAATTACACAAGGGATAATCACTCTGAGATTTCCTCATTTGTGACTATCCTTACAGTGAGTGTACATTATCATGTTGTCTTTACAGTGACTGTCCTCATTTGTTGAAGGAAAAAAGAATTAATGTGGTTCAATAGCAATGCATTCAAGTGGCAATTACACAAGGGATAGTACATGCCCATTAAAGTTGGTGTTTTGTTATCCAGCATGACAATGGAGACAGCATACTCTGTGTCAATTTTACTGATCAAATTTCCCTCCGCCAGGCAAAGCAACAATCTGGGTATGATAAGGTAAAGTTTTTGCAACAATTTCTTGCTGCTGCTAAGGTTACCATTGTTTATGGTTTCTATTATATAGTTCTATCTATATTGCTATATGGCCTTTTGTTTAGGATTAAGTAGACGAGGGAAAATATTTCTTTTGTGGATTGTAAACAAAACATTGAATTATTTCAGAGAACAGATCTAAATCTATAAGATGCTACGATGGAGCACATGACCATGTACTTGTGAATATTAGGATCCATGTTAATCAAATGACTGCTTTATGTAAATTACTTTTGAGTAAGTAAAAGGCAATACAATTTTTTGAAGTGTGCAAGGATTTTTATGATATACAGGTGTACGAAGAAATGAATCTGTGTTGTTTTGTATCAATATCAAACATCTCTGATATATTTTCATGTTTTTATAATCTATTTTGCAGATGAAAACTGTCCAACAGATAAAGATTGGGAACTTCTCCCAGCATCTGTACCTGCATCTCTCTTATATACTACAAGTTGCTTGCCATCAGAAATTACAGTTCCCTCACGTGACATTGATGGTGAAGTGTTCTTTTCAGAACCATCATCTGTGGTTACCAATGCTCCTATTTTAGGCAATAAGTTTGTTGCATTCCATGAGCCATTGGTCAAGTTTCTTCTACGAGCTTCTGATGCCTCAAAATCTAAGCAGCGCCTACGCATGCCTCATTGTGGTTGATTATCATTCTGTACATGAATTATAATGAGTAATCAGTTTTGGGCCTTGGAATCTTGTATGTAACATGCACAGGCATTTCATGGCTAAATGAATCTATTTTAAAAGCATCAACTTTTCTTACATGATGCTGGATACATAAGTAGAACAAGCGTATATCAAATTGGAAGCAATAAGAACTCCACAATGACATATTATTTAGAGTACTCTTCAGTTTAAGTAATAATGCATATATTGACACTGTAAAGACAACATGATAATGTACACTCAATATAAAGACAACATGATAATGTACACTCACTGTAAGGACACTCACAAATGAGGACATCTCACAGTGACTGTCCCTAGTGTAATTGCCACTTGAATGTATTGCTATTCAGCCACATTAATGCTTTTCTTCTTCAACAAATGAGGATAGCCACTGTAAAGACAACATGATAACCACATTAATGCTTTTCTTCTTTACAGTGGCTATCCTCATTTGTTGAAGAAGAAAAGCATTAATGTGGCTGAATAGCAATACATTCAAGTGGCAATTACACTAGGGACAGTCACTGTGAGATGTCCTCATTTGTGACTATCCTTACAGTGAGTGTACATTATCATGTTGTCTTTACAGTGGCTATCCTCATTTGTTGAAAGAAAAAAGCATTAATGTGGTTCATTAGCAATGCATTAAATATTTTTTTTTTTTAATCCACCCACGGGCGTCGCCATTGCGACGGGAGCCCATCGTAATGTGCTGCAGGCGCCCATCGTAATGCGATGCAGGCGCCCGTCGCAATTGCTCGGGAGGACCGTCGCAATTGCGACGGCCCTCCGAAGCCATGGGACGGGGGGGCGACGCCCATGCCGCTAACAAATCTTAGCGACATTGCGACAGGAGGGCACTGCGATTGCGACGGCTACCCATAGACGTCACAATTTGCAACTAAAAAATAGCGACGTCTATGGGTGTTGCTATTGCGACACATAGCCGTCGCAATTGAGACACATAGCCGTCGCAAAATGCCCCCAAATGTATTAGTGAAGTGATTTACTGCCTTCTAATAGGTGCAAGTATGATGTTCTCAGATTGAAATTGAGATCAATGACAATGCAACACCTAAACGAAGGATTTAAAATGATGAAAGCAATGGAATATGAATGCAAATTAATTTATTTTTTGAATTTTTGATGCAATAGGATCAAAAACTTTATGAAATTAATCTAGATTGAAATTGAAATGATATGAAAATTAATCTAAGAATTATATGAATTGATATGCAAAGCTATGGAAAACTATGAATTGATCTCACAAAATTTCCCGTTGCAAAATCTTTGTTCTTCAGTTGTAAATTTGCCATAGTAATTGTGCAAATTCGACAGATGTGAGATTGAAAGCTTGAGGGATTTAGAGAGCTTGAAAGCTTGAGAGATTGTTGAGAGGGATTTGTGAAGAGTTGAGCCTTGTTTTTATAGAAATCCAGGGCTTGAGGATGCATTGAGAAAAGCCATAAATCACTCTTGATAAACTCAGGTTGATTTTTGAGTTAACAAGAAATTAAGAATAAATAAACTCATAAAATCATGAAAAAATAGTTTTTATCTCAAAATAGAGTTTTAGTTCTCTTTTTCAACTCATCATTAGATGTTGAGTTTTAGAAAGTTAACAAATTGAATTTAATAGTTGTTTTAAAGTTGACTATTTTTTTTATTGTGCATGATTTAATATGAATTAATTTAATAAATAAAGTGATTTATTCTCAACTTAATTGATTTTGAATTAAAACAATTGATTTATGGGTTAATCAATTATTAAATCAAACTTTTATTCAAAACTATATTATTAAATATTGACAACTTGGATTTAATCAATTAAATAAATATTTAATCAATTATTCGTAGGAGATTTTGATTTATTGTCAAAATTAAATAATATAATTAGGAATAAATAGAATTAAATTTAATTAAATAATTAAGTGGCATAATTAAACTTAATTAATTAAAATATTCAGAATATTCAATTAATCAAATTTAGGATAAATAAGATTTATTGCCAAATAATTATTAAATTAAGAATAATTATGATAAATTAGGAATATTCCCCGATGCAGAATTTAGGATAATCAATTAAATTTGATAATGAGCAGATGTGCCTTAGGTTAGGACTTTTGTATCGATTTCATTTGATTTGAAGATGTAAGAGGTTAATGAACCTATAGCCCATTTTTGGGGTATTACATTTTGCCCCTCTTTGAATTACTGTGCGAAGCGCAGTGGTTCAAAGAATAATCTATGTATGATAAAGATGTATGAAATTAATTTGAAAGATTAACCGATTCCTAGATAGAAACTGATTGAAAGATTTAAAGATGTAAGATCTTGGTCCTGGTCGACCAAAGATAATGTTAACTATAACAGCAATGAACCGGTGATTACGAAAAAGTGCCAAAACACCTGATTTTGATCCTTATGATTGCGAAGAAGTGAGTGACCAATTCCAGACCTAATTGTCCAAAGAGAATCATATTGGTATCACATCCTGAACCCATCAGTTATGAAGAACCAAGGAAATAACACTAATGAACTGATAGTTACGAAAAGATGATACAATTTACAAGATAGATTAGGATACCAGATTGATATGGATCTCGATGAATCTGATATGCCCCAAGTGATGATAGATTTTCCCCAAGCGACGAGGACTTTTGATGAGTCAACAACTAGACGTGGTTGTTGTCTTGATTACTGAGGAAAGATTGATTACAGATTTAGATTTACAGACTTGAATGATCTACAATACCATACCCCCTTCGAGATTAAAATTGAAATCTGACAAGAAAAGTCAGCGTTAAATAGTTTAGAAGCATGTTAATTGATTTGAGAATTGGTTATACACGTTCGAGAACGTGTTCTGCATCATTTTTAGGTCATGGAGAA
Source organism: Chamaecyparis obtusa (assembly GCA_027943335.1). NCBI lineage: Eukaryota > Viridiplantae > Streptophyta > Pinopsida > Cupressales > Cupressaceae > Chamaecyparis > Chamaecyparis obtusa. The sequence goes on from BSBK01007506.1 coordinate 92,006, forward strand.
AAATTTTGTCTAGGTTAAACCATGAGTTGACCAAGTTGAAATTTCAATAGTTTGATGTAAGATAATCAGTTAAGTTGAATTCTAGATTTCTGTGATGATTGAAGGTCGATTATGCAAGTAGTTAATAATATGAATGATCTCAGACTTTGATTTTGATCCCGAAAATGGATTATACTTATTGTTTCATTAGAGGAACCTTCATACAATGCTCAATCCTTATGTCATGTTTAGCATTTTTGGTTTTGAAGAATCGTTTAAGTGTTCAAGCAATTTGTGAGATCATGCAAAGTGAAAAATGAAATGCAGAATGAAATGCAAACCTAGGACCTAGGACCTAGTCACTAATCATGTGTCGATTTGTTGTCATCATTGAACTTTTAGGTAATTGGATAAATCAATACAATGCCCACTAGTTATGAAACCATAGACATATGAATATCGATTTGTATGCACAGTAATCAATACAACACCCACTGGTTAGGCAACCATGGACATATGAATATTGATTTTATTTTTGGAATGTCAGATTAGATATAAGCACCAAGGCACAAACACCAGGATGACCTGAATATCAGGTCCATTTTGATATAGCAATTTGTATAAGCATCAGAACATAAATGTCGTGATGACTTGAATACGCCTTACATTCAAACACATCAAATAGTCAAGAGATCATTCTAAATCCAATGTGAATTACCCGTAATGACCCTTTATCATTCATATCCTTAGGCAAGATCATGTTTCACAGTAGGAGAAAGAACTCACTCAAAAAGACAATAGTTAGATCAAAATTCCTTGAATTTTTTGGGTATCAATGGTCAAGGTAAGTATGGCCATCCAATTCGAGATAGAGGCTCTTATAGACAGACACCATTTCAATCCAGAATTTCCAAAGTTGTTAGATTTTCACATACAATCAGAAGACAAAGAAAAGATTATACCCCCAGTCATCACTCTCTCAATCCTATAAAGGACATCATTGAAGAGCTCAAAGGACACAATATGCAAAAATCTCAATGCAAATCAGTAAGCATACAAGGAGATAAAAGCATGTAAAAAGCATAGATTGTTTTCAATTTGTGTTTGATTGCGTTGTTGTAGATGCAAAATCCTTTCTAGTAAGGAGACTAACTGACTGACTCAGATGAAGCTTCAAAGGACTCTGACTGGATATGACACGTCTGAGGTATACTAGAGACCATAGGATATGACATTGATTGCCCCCAAGTGTTAAGCATTGATAGGATACAGACGCTTGAGCTAATTGGTGTACAGACCGACTTTATTGAAATAAGGATATATACAGACTAAAGCAGACTAAAAGTTGGGAAAGACCAAGATTGCGCTGATAGATGGAGGGTTTTGAACAAGTGGCACCCATTTGCCGGGTTTTCACCATCTTGGTAGAGATTCTATTTTTGCTACTAGAGCACCTGTTTCTAGGTTTTCACCAAGGCACTTTTTCTTTTTCTCATTTTTATTGTATTTTTTACTTTTCCAATGTTTTTGATAGTTTTGGTATTTGATTTTTTTGTGAATCATCAAGGTGCCTATTGCTAGGTTTTCAGCAAGATGTTCATTTTTTCAGGACTTTTTCAATTTTAAGATTTTTTCAGGATATTTTACCATACACTGAATGCCTTAGACATAGAATTTCTTCAGATGGAGAATATTGATTGGTTCTTAGAGTTGTTCTCCTTCAGTCATTGAGAGCTGATATGCACCAGAGCCAAAAGTAGTAGTGATAACAAAGGGACCTAGCTAGTTGGGTTCAAACTTCCCCTTGCGTTCTCGATGTGATTGATTTTTAGGATTCTCTCTCAAAACTAGATCGCCAACCTGAAATTCTCTGTGTCTGAATTTCTTGTTGTAGCCTCTTGACATTCTTTTCTGATACACTCTGAGATGATCATATGCTACTTGTCTGTGCTCATCTAGTAGTTCAAGTTCTTGCAACCTAGCTGTAGTCATCATTAGTTACTAGATCATGCATTCTAATTCTTAGTGATGGGATTTCAAACTCAATAGGCAGTACCGCTTCAGACCCATAAACTAAAGAGAAAGGTGTAGCCCTAGTGGGCATTTTGATACTTTTTCTATATGCCTAGAGAGTTGGATTGATCATGAGATGCTAGTCTCTTAATGTTTTATTAATTGTGCGATGCAAGATTTTCAATAGATTCCTATTATAAGCCTCTGCTTGTCCATTCCCTTGAGGATAGTAAATAGATGACCAATGTTGTGTAATCTTGAATTTGGCACATAGATCATCCAAGTCTATTCTTGAATTATCCACCATTATCTATGACTATAGAGTGTGGAATACCATACTGACATATGATGTAGTTTAGAATGAACATAGAAATTTGCTTGCCAGTTGCTTGAGTCCAAGGGACTTCTTCTACCCATTTTATAAAATAGTTTGTAGTTGTTATGATATGGGTATGTCTATTAGAAGAATGAGGATGTATGGATCCTATAAGATCAAATGCCCATTGGTGAAAAGGCCATTGTGTAGTAAAGGGGATTAGATATCTCCCTGGAGCATGAATTAGGTTGCCATGTATCTGACACTTTTGACAGTTCTTAGCAAACTTGATTGCATCTTTCTCCATTTAAGGCCAATAGTACCCAACCCTAATAAGATTTTGAGCTAATGTTAAACCATTCGAGTGTGACCCACATATACCTTCGTGGACTTCATCTAGTGCATGTTGAGACTCTTCCCATTCTAAACATCTAAGGAGTGTACCATCTAGACCTTGTTTGTACAGATCATTACCAATGACGACATACTATGATGCATTGTGGATAAGGTATCATTTCTCATGGTGATTGAAGGTATCGAGAATGGTTTGGTCTTGGAGATAGGAGAAAAGGTTTTTGTATCGAGATGAATCATGACCAACAATAGTGCAGATCATGTGGGTTTAAGGGGAATCATATGCAGGATAAGATAGAGCTTCCACTAGGAACTCATAGCGTAGCTCATGTTCAGGCTGCTGTAATAGAGTAGATAGTGTTGCCATTGGATCGGAAGCCCTATTCTCTATTCTAGGAATTTTCTCAAATGTGATAGATATGAAATACTTCTTTAGATCATCTACCATTCTCTTGTATGGAATGAGATTTTCATCTTTCATTTGGTACACATCATTGACTTGATGGATAACAAGTTGTGAGTCTCCATGAATGTGTATCTTTGTCACTCTCCACTCAATTGCTATTTTCATGTCATTAAGAAGGGCTTCATATTCAAAAATATTATTTATGCAAGGGAACTTTAATCTGAATGCTTTGGATATTGAGTACCCTTGAGGAGTGATAAATAATATGCCTACTCTAGATCCATTTTGTGTATAAGAGCCATCAAAGAACAATTGCCATTCTCTAGAAGAAAGCTTCATGATAGAGGAATCTAGGAACTCTATTTGCATTGGTGTATCATCAAATATAGGTGCATCTGCCAATTGATCAGTAATAATTTATCCTTTGATAGCTTTTATTTCAACATATTCAATGTCAAATTCACTTAAGAGCATGACCCATTTGGCTAATCTACCTGTGAGGGCAGCTTTGCTTAGTAGGTACTTTAGTGGATCAATGTTAGCTACCAAATGTGTTGTATGTGCCAACATATAATGTCTCAGTTTCTATGATGCAAAAATCATAGCTAGACAAGCTTTCTCAATCATTGAATAGTTCTTTTCATATGCAACCAATGTTCAACTGATATAGTATATAGCTCTTTCTTTCTTATTCTCATCATGTTGTGCTAGCAATGCCCCTACTGAAGTATCTGTGGTGGAGATATACAAGATCAGTGGCTTCCCCTGAATAGGAGGTATCAAGATAGGAGGATTTGATAGATATTTCTTGATATGGTTAAAGTTCTTCTCACATTCTTCATTCCATGCAAAAGTCACACCTTTATGTAAAGTTTTTGTAAAAGGCTGTGAGATATCCGTAAGCTATGATATGAAACACCTGATAGATTGTACTCTCCCTTGTAATGTTCTCATTTGACTAATATTCTTCGGGGGTTGCATCTCCATTATAGCCTTTACTTTAGCTAGATCAACTTCAATGCCCTTCATTAAAACTATGTATCCTAAGAGCTTTCCAGAAGTGACACCAAAAGCACACTTCTTAGGATTTAGTCTGAGACTAAATTTTTCCATTCTATCTAGTATCTTGCTCAAGTCATTTAGATGTTCAACTCTAATCATATATTTTGCTAAAGTATCATCAACATAATCCTCCATAGTTTGATGCATCATGTCATGAAAAATAGATGTCATAGCTCTTTGATATGTAGCACTAGTATTTTTAAGCCCAAATGGCATGACATTCCAGCAGAAGGTACCCCATGCGCAAGTGAAAGTAGTTTTCTCTTGATCCTCTGGAGAAATTTTTATTTGATTATATTCAGAGAAACTGTCCATTAAAGAATACATCTCGAAACCCGTAGTCATGTCCACTATCATATCAATGTTAGGTAGTGGAAAATCATCCTTAGGGCATCCTTTGTTCACATCTCTAAAGTCTGTGCACACTCTGATTGATTTATCTAGTTTAGAAAAAGGTACAATATTTGAGATCCATTCAGCATAGTCAACAACACAGATGAATCCAACTTTTAGTAGTTTCTCTAATTCAGCTTTGACCAAGAGTGCAACATGTGGATGCATCTTTCTTAATTTTTGTTTAACAGGTTTTACCCTAGGAGCAATAGATAAATGGTGCATTATAAGATCAGGATCCAAGCCTGGCATATCTGAATATTTCCATGCAAAGTTGATCTTCTTTTCTATCAAGAAAGTGGTGAATTTTTTCTTTTCTTCTTCTGATAAGGATTGTGCTACATGGATCAATTGTGGTTCCTTTGTTGTTCCCAAGTTGATAGATTGAGTGGAATTAATTAGAACTGGAGATCTGTCCTATAAATGACTTAGAAGGACATCAAATATCTCATCCTTAGGCACCTCAGAGAGGTTTTGACCTTCGGATACATCTTTTATTTTTACTTTTGTAGGTTCTAAGACTGCCACAAAGTATTTTTCACCCTTAGAACTCCATTTCTTTTTTTTTTTATTCTTGTTGTTTTGACTAAGATAATTGATGTTTGACTCCATCATGCTGACACTTGGTTCACTAATGGAAGTCTTCATAGGCTCAACTACATTTAGGTAGAAAGAAAGGGCATAGTCATTCAGGAAAGTAAAGATACCTTGGCTCAGATTCGTGGAAGTTTGGTCAAGAAGGTCAGGATGTTGGATAGTCAAAGTGGGAAAAGATTGGGAGATAGTGTTTATGTATATGGATCTATCATCATTGGTCCTAACCTAATGCTCGAGTTTGAAGGTGATATTACAACTCAAAATGTTCAATTCGTGAATAGGCTCAATGTCATTGTGGGATTCAAATTCAGCCATAGGTGGATCAAACTCGTTAAGTTCATTATTTCTCTAGACTTATGTTGGGTTTAGGTGCATATTGGTGAATAACATCAATATGTTTTTCTATGATAAGCTCATCTTCCTCTGGAATGACTCCCCATTCATAGTCATTTGATTCCTCATCTATGCCTCTAGGAAAATTGAGAACATGAGTAAAGTCAGGGTGAATACCCCAAGAAGGGTTAGCCTCAGATTCTGATTTGAATTCATACTCATGAGAATTTGTCTCAGAATAACTACCACCTTCCTCTTTATCTATTTTATTATCTTTGAGATTAGCTGGTTCTTGTGGTGCAACTATCTCTTGTTCTATAGTAGGTTCTTATGTGTTTACTACATTGATTCTTTTTACTAAATTATCTTCGTCTTCAAGGAGGCCTTTTATCTCTTTAGGAAAATGCTCATAAGGAATGAGCTCCTTAATGGCATTTGACTCATCACTATCAGACTGTTGTATTATTTCCTCCTTTGGTTCAATCTATTATAAGACATGCGTGGAGTTCTTGCTAGGATAGAAAGGCCTCTTCTTATATCCTAGACCAGTTGTATCCTTGTTGGTTCGACCATGGTGGTCAAGAGGTGATAAAAGACCTTTACCCTGTAGTCCTAGAGGTCCTTTTCCAGTATATCCCATTTTTGTGATCAATTTGTCCCCTGGTCCATATGACTTTTGAGGAATTCTTCTTAAAGTGGAGTCACATTTTAGGACTGACAGAGAGTTAGATTCCTCTTTATACAACCATGCAAGCATAGCTTCATCTTCCTCAAACTCTTTCTTAGATACTTGTTCTACAACAAAGCTTCCATTGAATAGGACTTGGGATTTTTTAGCATTAGGTTTCACTTTGTTTGACGGTTGCCCATAAGACTTAGGGGACAATGGGAGAGATATGAGAGATAAAACATGTTCCATTGTGTATTCTCCCATACCATTATCTTTGATTTTGACCTCTTTTATAATGTCTTCCATCTTGGATGTGGATGCTACATCTATTTTCTTAGTGGAAGATTCTCTGTTATTAGGAACAAGTTTATCTGCACTTTCTTTTAATGCATTGCAAGTTGTAGATATGTCTGCTGGAATGGTTACCTCTACTCCTTCATAAGGAAATTTCAAACATTGATGGTATGTAGAAGGAATAACTTTCATTTCATGTATCCAGGGTCTCCCTAGAAGGATGTTGTAAGCCAAAGGTAGATCAAGAACTTGACATGTAGTATCTCTGATTACTGGACCTGTTCTGATAGGTAAGACAATGGTGCCTTTGGAAGATCTTTCTTGCTCATCATATGCTTTGATAGTTATCTTCTTTCTAGGATCAATAGACATTTTTGAAAATCCCAGTTGTTTGATCAAGCTAAAATAACAAATGTTTAAGCCAACGCCCCCATCTATCAACACACGTTTGACGCCACAGTTTTGGATCAAGACTTCAATATGCAAGGGCTGATTATGTAGATGACTCAAGGAGTTATCATCTTCCTCTAAAAAGGAGATATACTACAGAGACGTAAGATGACTGACCATAGTCTGGAATCTGTCTAAATCAAGGTTGTCAAGAACATTGGATCTGAGCAAAGCTTTGTCTAGAATGGCTCTATGAGCTAGAGATATCTGAAGCAACTCAAACATGGAGATTTTTGCATTTGTATGCTGGATTTGTTGGACAATACTATATGATGTAGCCTCATGTCTTTAGGATTTGAAGATTTAGATGTAGCCTTCTATTTAGAAGTAGATGAAAGATTGAAAGGCATCTTAGGGACATTGGATGAATCTAGGATTTGTCCTGGCAGATGTGCCTAAGCTTGTGATCGAGTAACTGCGTTAGTTAATTGATTTTCTCTATCTCTTCGTACAATTGTGATGACATTGTAATGCTCAGATAGACATGGTTCAACCATATTGATGACAACATTGTTTCTAGAGTAGGCATAATTGACTTTAGCACCCATATTAGGTTGAGAAGAAGAATCTTCTTTACCATGTTTCAGAAATGGCTCCGTGAATGTTGTATGATCATTATTGCTTTTATGATAGTCAATCATGATTTCTCCATTATCAATTTTGTCTTGTATGAGGTGTTCCAAGCGTACACAAATATTGGTTTTATGACCCTTATTATGATGGAAGTCACAGAAATCAGTTTCTTTCCACCATTTTTGTTTAGGTTCAAGATCAAATGGTCGGATCTTAGGCAAGTAAATGATGTTGTTAGCCAACAGAGTTTTCATGGAAGATTCCAAGGACTCTCCAAGAGGAGTGAATTTGTAGTTAGGATCTGTAGCCCAAGGTTTGTAAGTAGATGGTTTCTTGTTAGATTTTGTTGCTTTAGCTTCAGAAGCTTTGATGGCTTGGGTGCCAATAGTGAGATTGAAAGTAGGTGCCTTAGAAGGGGGATGGATATTATCAACAATGCTATCTATGACAACACCTTTATTCTTGTTCCAATTTTTGCCTCTATCTTTAGAACTAGATCCAGATTCATACTTGTCCTTTTGAAGTGATATGTCTCCTTTTTGCACAAGTACTTTCTCAATTTTGATTTCATTTTCTACCATCTTATCAAAGGATGTATGATTTTGCATTTGCAAGTGGTAGTTGAGTTCTGGAACAAGATTTTTGGTGAAGATTTCTAGCTTCTCAGTTTCTGGAATGGGTCTAGCATATAGAGAAAACTTCTTCCTCCATCTTTTGAGAAAAGTTAGGAATGGTTCTCCTGAGTATTGTTTCAGATTTTAGATGTCGATCATGGTGACCGGATGCTAGATGTTACAGGAGTATTTTTGATAGAACAAATTGATTAACTCCATAAAATTTTTTATTTTTGGAGGCATTTTTGAGAACCAATGAATGGATGACCCTCCCAGAGATCGAGAGTAAAGACACATTAAGTAAGTTGGTTCGTGCATGAACTCTATAGATTGAGTACAAAATTCTTTGACATGATCTTGAGGATCAGAGTTTCCATCATACTTATCATACTTAAATATCTCCACTCTTTTAGGGAATGGCAGCATGTACAAGTCTTTATCAAATGGAAAAGGGCATAGAGCCTCCATGGAGAACTCTTTAGGTTCCTTTTCTTTTTCAAGTTTGTTAAGTTTGACTTGCATGGCATGCATCTGTTTCATCATAGCTATGATTGGAGTTTCTTCCTCATGTGCAATGATATCTTCAACATTAAATTTGGGAGGAAGTTTAGCACCTTGATGAGTTAGTTATAGAAAGTATGTTTCTCTTTCTTGCTTCAAGAAATGCCTCATCATTTTCTTGAAGTTATCATCATTTTGATATCGAGCAATTTCAGAAGGTGTGGGTTCTTGATCCAGACCATGTTGAGAGTGATGTGCTTGAGACCCATGATGTGTCCCTCTATGAGACATGTTAGGAATTTTAGGACTCCTTGGAATAGATTGATGTAGAGAATTTTGATTGACCCCTTGGATTGATGGAGGAGGGGGTATGTAACCAGTTTTTAATCAAAGATTGCCAAGACCGTCATCTTCGTAAAGACTTGAATTGTAGAGTTCGTCAAAGGTTGGACCCACGTGAGTAGACAAAGGTAAGGTATGAGATGCTTCTCTAGATTTCTTATGTGAGGAGCTCTAGTTTCCACCACTAACGTTGGGTGAAGCAAGACAGAAAGATGAAGACAACTGAAGAATGACTTGATTCAAGAAGATCAAATGACGCAACCTTGTCAAGATTGAATTGATTGAAGATTAGATTGGATGTAAATGAAGGATACTATGCCACAATAGTATGGGTAGACATCCAATAGATGGCGGGCATGAGCTCTCAACACTTAGCCATTTTGTAAGAAGACTAAATTTTGAAGATAATTTTGACAAGGTTTTGACACAAGATGAAAAAGACTCAAATCGATAAATCAGAAGGCTAAATCAGATTCAAGAGACCACCTAAGGAAAATGGATGGATTTGTTATAGGGTTTGCTCTATTTCTGACACAATGATTTGTTTGACAAAATCTAGAAGTATGTTGTAAAAACTAAATTTTGGAGTTTTCTGATGACTTTGAATTTAGCTTTGATACAAGTTTTGAAATTTCATGATGACTTTTGACACCAGAAAGGATTTTTGCTTCAAATTTGCAATTTTTTAGTTTTCAGAACCAGTTTGTTTGCAAGATTTTTTCTGTTTAGGTTTGCAAATTCGTGTAATAGTTCAAGATTGTTCATTTTCAATAACCAAGTAGATAACAAACATGTAGAACATCAAGCAAAGGGAAGCAATCAATTGTCTTAAAACAATGAACAAGGGAAAAAGCAACCTTGTGCATGAACAAGCAATAGTGACTTAATGTGCTAATCCCTAGGAATGCTACTTGTGTATGTTCCTAAAAGTTTTTCAATAACGCACATAGTCCTAGAAAATGAAAAATTTGACCTCGCTAGGGTTTGTAGTAATGGTCTGACTCTGCAACTTTTATAATCTCAAGAGGGAAAACTCCAATCCAGGTGCACCAAGGTTTTGACACAGTCTGAGAATTTAATACATCAGGAGCTACTAGGGAGATCTGACAGCCCAACAAGAGATCACACCTGTGAAGATTTCCTCCATAAGGACATTTATATAGCGGTTTTTGCTACCACAGAAAAAATGGCTATTACCACTTGAGGTTCCATCCATGTGGTTGACCCAATTAAGGGAATGTCCACTACGGTTAACCCTCTCTAAAGGTGACTCACAAAATATACCACAGGGGGGCTAGATCGGATTCAAGGATCTGGGTTTTTGGTCCTATCCAAAAAGGAAGTAGAGCATAATACCCTAGGCTCTTCACTTCACCAAAACAAAGAAGACAGATTAATCCAACATGCTAAGAATGAAATTATCTCACCAAGATCTGTGATGTCAATAACTTATGGTCTATCAATCTCTCTGGAGAGGGAATGTATCAATTAAAAGCTGAGGACACAAATCAAGGGAACTTGAGACAATATCAGTATCCTCCCTACATGCAAGGGGGTCCTTTGTCAAGAAGAGCTTCACATGTAAAAAAGTGAAAGAATCCCACTCTCTCAAGATCATCTGCAAATAGTGTTCATAGGGCCTAATTACTATGTGTAACAAATATACAAAAAATAAATCTATGTTCGTTTTAGAGCCCAAAACTGAAGTGTGAATTATGAAAGCTATAAAGGCACTCAAGATTGACACAAGAGAGTTTGTTTTATGTCCCAAAATGAAGTGTTATCAGATGTGACAGAATACCTAAGTTCTTCGTAATGCGTTTAGTAATTTTACCTATTTTAGCAATTTTAAAGCATTTGTCTTCTATCTTTTGTACCCACAGGACGTACCTGCACCTGCACCTACAAACCATGAAAAACTTACCTATTCTTGTACATGAAACCCACTATTATAAAAATCCATCAAAAAAAGAAACACAACTTGTCAACCCCATGTGGTAGAAAATCAAGTTAGTCAAAGATAATATGTCATTTGATAATCGAAAAACCTGTTGTCATAAAAGGTTAGATTCTGACTAGTCTGTACTAAATCAATCATAACTTTTGCAAATTAAAAAAAAAATTAATTCAAACCAACGAAAAATGAAAGATAACTTAAATACTTTTCCAAAAATATAAATTTTGGATCTGTATCATGTCATATGTGCATGTACCAATAAAAACATCAGTCAGATTTCATAAAATCAGGTTTAGACCAGTCTTCACTAAAATGATCATAACTTTTTCAAATCAAAACAAAATTAATCCAAACCAATGAAAAAATGAAAGCTAATTGAAATAAATTTTCAGAAATATAAATTTCAGATCTATATCATGTCATATGTGCATGTACTAATAAAAACATCAGTCAGATTTCATAAAATCAAGTTCTGACCAGTCTTCACTAAAATGATCATAACTTTTGCAAATCAAAATGAAATTAATCCAAACCAACGGAAAATAAAATCTAACTCAAATAAATTTCCAGAAATATAAATTTAAAATATGTATTATGTCATATGTGCATGTACCAATAAAAATATCAGTCGGATTTATGGAAAAACAACCCAGAAATTTATCACAAAACTCACAAAAATTAACCTTGAGGTCGTGGTTTGAGAAAAATGATAGAAATTTGATAGAATAGAATGGAATCCCATTTCAGGGCCCCATAGTGGGTGCCAGAAATGTGTGTGTGAATTTTGTACCTAGCTATAGACACAACACTTCAGTAAAACATTAGAGGTTTACAAAATTAAAATCTACAAGTAATTGAAACTAAGCTAACCAAGCGATTTACTACCTTCTAGTAGGTGCGAGTATGATGTTCTCAAATTGAAATCAAGATCAGTGACAATGCAACACCTAAATGAAATATTTAAAATGATAAAAGCAATGAAATATGAATGCAAATTAATCTATTTTTTTGAATTTTTGATGCAATAGGATGAAAAAATGTATGAAATTAATCTAGAATTAAATTGAAATGATAAGAAAATTAATCTAAGAATTATATGAATTGATATGCAAAGCTATGAAAAACTATGAATTGCTCTCACAAAATTTCCCGTCACAAAATCTTTGTTCTTTAGTTGTAAATTCGCTAGAGTAATTGTGGAAATTCGAGAGATGTGAGATTGAAAGCTTGAGGGATTTAGAGAGCTTGAAAGCTTGAGAGATTCTTGAGAGGGATTTGTGAAGATTTGAGCCTTGTTTTTATAGAAATCCAAGGCTTGAGGATGCATTGAGAAAAGCCATAAATCACTATTGTTAAACTCAGGTTGATTTTTGAGTTAACAAGAAATTAAGAATAAATAAACTAATAAAATCATGAAAAAATAGTTTTTATCTCAAAATAGAGTTTTAGTTCTCTTTTTCAACTCATCATCAAATGTTGAGTTTTAGAAAGTTAACAAATTGAATTTAATAGTTGTTTTAAATTTGACTGCTTTTTTGATTGTGCATGATTTAATATGAATTAATTTAATAAATAAAGTGATTTATTCTCAACTTAACTGATTTTGAATTAAAACAATTGACCTATGGGTTAATCAATTATTAAATCAAACTTTTATTCAAAACTATATTATTAAATATTGACAACTTGGATTTAATCAATTAAATAAATATTTAATCAATTATCCGTAGGAGATTTTGATTTATTGTCAAAATTAAATAATATAATTAGGAATAAATAGAATTAAAGTTAATTAAATAATTAAGTGGCATAATTAAACTTAATTAATTAAATATTCAGAATATTTAATTAATCAAATTTAGGATAAATAAGATTTATCACCAAATAATTATTAAATTAAGAATAATTATGATAAATTAGGAATATTTCTAGGAATATTCCCCGATGTAGAATTTAGGATAATCAATTAAATTCGATAATGTGCAAATGTGCCTTAGGTTAGGACTTTTGTATCAATTTCATTTGATTTCAAGATGTAAGAGGTTAATGAACCTATAGTCCATTTTTGGGGTATTACAGTAGTTCTTGGGGGGGCTTGAGTACTCCATCCATCCGTACATATTTTTCTTTCTTCTCTCTTTTTGGGGGAGAGTTTTCCCATGATATTTTCCCCCCTTTCTCCACTTTATGAGAGTTTGCATTTCATGTATTGCATTGGATATTGTACATGGGTACCTAACATGGCTTAATAGTCAGGACCCAGATCTTGCATTGTGAATTTAATTTCATTCCCCTAAGTTGCACTTAAGGGGGTTGTTGGTGTAATGAAATATTCCTAATTACATTTTACTTAATTTTACTTAGGATAATGCATTGCATCGTAGTTTTTCAGTGAGACGCCTAGGAGTTTACACCTCAATTAAGCACATGGTGTAGGAGAAATTCTGCTTTAGGTGTGACATCCACCTTTAGTGCTCATATCAAATTATCATCATCATCCGATGGAACTTATTTCATTTCATAATGGAGGATGATCTATATTTGGTGGACATGTGATTACACCTTGCATAGGTGATAGCTTATCAGCTTCCTATCATTGTCTCTTATTGTCTTTCCTATATAAGGAGGCCTATTATGTACATTTGAATCATGTCCATTATCAATAATATCATTCTTTCTTCTTAATGAAATTATCTTTCCAATCTCTCATGTAAGTTATCTTGGTCTTGCATTCAATCTCGAGGGTGTTGCAGAGTCACCTAAAACTCTAACAAGAATTTAGATCATGTAGAAGGATTTAAGATAAAAGAAGGGATTTAGAGGTACCACAGAGGCTATTTAGGTCATTTTTAGACCATATATTCCTTATATACTCCGAAAATAGCCTTAAAACACCTTTAATATGCTTAAATAACATATAAAATAATTCTTTTAAAAAATGAACTAGAGTATCTTAAGCAAATAGTAATAACCAAATAAACAGTATCATGTAGATGAGACTTTGGCTTTTCTGTTGCCAAACTGCTGATGAAATGCTCTAGCCTAGTGCTATTAATATGTCGTTATTGTTCTTCTAGTCCTCTTTACCATGGGCCAACACCCTCTTGCTACTTTCATCTATCAAAAATATATAAAATAATAAATAATTCTAAAAATAAAGGAAATAATTAAGATTTATTATAAAATATATAAGTGAAAAGGCATTATGAAGAGGCATTAAGAAAATATATAAAGTGGTAGAATTAAGAGAAGCGAAGAAAGGAAGGAGAGAAGTAAGAGTGTGTAGAGTGATAAGAAGAGGATAAATCCAAATTCATTAAAGAAGATATTTTGTAATATATTGTTTTGAATATTATTTTAAATTTTCCTACGGTTTTCTAAAAGAGCATAAAAATTTAAATATACTTTTCAAGAATTAAAATATTCTTCATAATTTTTAATATATACTGTAATACCTCTTCGGATTTTAGCAACTCAAAAAATTAAGAAATTACTTATTTTAAATCGTTGCATTTTTTTTCATCGACGAGGAATCAATAAAATCATCTAGCATTTGTGGAATGTTTTAAAAATAAATGTTCAAGTCGGTGTTATACTATGACACAAACAAAATCCAGTGATGTGATTAGTATTACAAAACATATCATGCTCCAAAACTTGAGATGATCATCGTGAAACACAAATTGAATGAAATAAAAGACAAGGCATGCCCAACTCAAGATTATACAAGAAATATTATTTGTCTTCATGTTCTAATATATCATTATCTATAGCTAGAGTAATAAGTTATCAACCAATGCATTATCCAAAATGATTTGAATAAAAAGATTAAGATTTTAAGTATGACCAATAAATCCTCAGACATCAATAGATCTTATCTTACCAATTGAATATACAATTACCAATAGAGGGGAAAAGTTTATTTTTCATGACACTAATGATGTGAGGTTTTTTAATATTCACCACCACATAGAATTTACAATTACTGAAAGAATCTAAAAAATTGTTTTAGTGATGGTACATTTAAAATAGAGCCAAACATTTTTCAATAGAACTGTACACGATTCATGGCTTGAAAAATGATGCAATATTTCCACTCATTTATATTCTTATGACCAACAAAAAAATAACCACTTATACACAAGTACTTGTAGAATTAAAACAACTTCAACGTAATCTAAACCCTAAAATTGTACTTATTGATTTTGAATTAGGTTTCATGGGAGCTATTTATGAAAATTCTCCAAATGTCACTATTCAAGGATGGTTTTCCTCTTTCTCTCAATTCTTGTGGAGGAAAGTTCAAGATTAAGGTATAAAACATGTTATAGTGTTGATGAAGTATTTTCATTTGAGATCAAGAAATTATTCAATTAGATTTTGTGCCTCAGATAGATGTAATTGATGCATTTGAAATAATTCTACAATATCCTTATTATACAGAATATGAGGAGACTCTACAACCCATAATTAATTATTTTGAAGACACATGGATTGGTAGACTAACTAGAAGAGGCAAAAAATGATCACCCAAGTTTCCAATCACACTGTGGAATTGTTATTCATCTATTCAAGATGATCTTCCAAAAACCAATAATACTATTGAGGGATGGCATACAAGATTTAATGAATTACTTGAAGCGTTGAAAAACTCAGTCTAGAAATTCATGTCAAAGAATTAAATAAAAGATTAGGGTTTTCAAGAGAATAAAATAGATAAATTTATGGTTGGATACATTGGGCAACCAATCAAGGAAATATCATGAACTCAAAGAAAGATTAAAAATATTGTTTGATGGTTATGACAACCATAACATTTTAGATTATATAAGGGCCATTTCTCATAATTTGACACTTTAATTTAAAATTTAAATAATAAAGACTTTTAGCAACATATAAGTAAATTATATAATTTTTTTCCTTTCTCTATATTCTTACATAGATATTATGTTCATCGGTTATTCTGACCATGGGTTATTTTGGCTTGGGATATTATGACCTTGGGTTATTTTTCTCTTGGGTTATTGTGGTCGGGTAATTTTATTTGGGTTTATTTTAGCCAGGTTATTATGTCCTACAATCATTTTTCTTCTACAAAACTCAGAGCCACAAACTCCTCCTCTCTACTAAAACAAGTGACAAATCCCAATCCCAAACAAAAGAAGCATGCTAATGTGATTTTCTTGTCTAGTGTGTTATCTTCACAATATGTATCAGTATAGCCTATCAACTTGGTTTCATCAGCTCAAGCATATCTAGTCCCATACTCAATTGTACAACAAAAATAACACAACACATGCTTTTCCACTGTCTAATGCATTCTCTTTGGCTCAACCATGAGTTGACTAAGAGATTTTATTGCGAAAGATATATCTAGCCTGGTTTTGACCAAATACATGAGAGAACCAATCAACTGCCTATATAAGGTAGGATCTACATCCTTCTCCATAGATGTGTCTACCTTCTTCCAATTCATGATCATAGACCCTGTGTAGACATGATTTTCCAATACTTCATCCTAAACCTCTTCAATATTTTGATGCATTATTTCCCTTGTCCAAGCAAAATATCTTTGAATATATATACCACACCACCATTCCTAGAAATTAGTGCATAATTCCCAAATAATTCATCTCAAACTCTACTACAAGGTCCCTCTTGCACTCTTCTATGAGCCCTAGTGAACCTATTAAAAACAAGTCATCCACATATAGTACAAGAATGAGAACCTCAACTAAAACCACAATGTAGTAGAGGTTATAATCCACATCACTCTTCATGAATTCCATTCCCTAAAAGTAACTACCAATGCACTCATACCATGTTCTGGGAGCCTTCTTGAGCCCATACAAATCTCTCTTCAATCAACACATGTGGATCTCAAAATTTTGTTCTACAAAGCCTTCTAGTTGTTCTATGTATACCTCCTCTTTCAACTTGCCATTAAGGAATGATATCTTGACATTCATTTGATGAATTTTCCATCCCATCTACACTATAAATGATATCACTACTCATATAGAAGTGTACCTAGCTACTAGACCAAATGTCTCCTCATAGTCTATTCCCTCCTTCTAAGAGAACCTCTTTTCCACAACATTTCCTTGTATTTAACAATGATACCATCTGCACCATGCTTGATCTTATAGATATAGAATGATCCAACCATATCCTTCTCTATTGGTCTATGCACCACCTACCATAGATCATTATGCATTATTGAGGTATATTCCTCAACTATCGCATCTCACCAGACTTGGTGTTGTGTGGCCTCCTAATAGCTACAAGGCTCACCATATACAAAGTGACTGATTAATGCCACATAGTCATTATACTTTAATGGTTGTCTCCATTGTCTATATCCCTTCCTAGGATCTTCCACTAACTCTTGAGAATTCATATCTATCTATTGAACCACACATTTCCCACTGCCAATAGTAGAGAATGAAATATCAAAATCCTTAACGTATCTCTTAGATTTGTTTCATATTTTCCTCCATATTCTGTGCACTCTCGGCACTTGTGCTTGTTTTTCTACTCACTATTAAATTTGGCATCGATTTGCAATGGCTATGTGTCACAATTGGGACAGCCATGTGTTGCAATTGCGACAGTAATAGACGTCACTATTTTTTAGTCACAAAATATGACGTCTTTCCTTATCTGTCACAATTATGACTTCAATCCGTCGCTATGCAGCCCCTTCATTGTGACATCAACCACATCGCAATTCTCGTCACAATTGGGATGAATACCAAAGTACTTACATTGCGCTTGCTTGATATTGTGATGACATTTGGGGTGTCACCAATATAGGAAATCCATCATAATTTTACTTGTAGATGTTGCAATGGTGACGAATACCCAAAGAAATTGCAATGGCATTTGGGCGTCGCATATATAGTGACCCCGTCACACTACTTATTTAAACATCTCAATTGCGATGTCTTCCCGAAGCAAATGCGATGGGATTTGGGCATCGCCAATGCAGTGACCATGTTGTAATTCTGGAGGTAAACGTCGCAATGGCAATGGATTCAAGATAAAAAAATTTAAAAAAAGGCTGTGTAGCAATGATGTTTATAAAATTAATCAATGTGGCCAATACATTCACAATTAATTGGCCAATAATCTATCTTGAAGATGAGAGACCATTGGATCTCACGATTCAAATCATACATTCCAATTACTTTGATCGAACACCAAAGAACATAGAATGTTGATTGCAATGAAAAAAAATTTTCTACTTCTTAACAATCATTGTAAATTTGTTCCCTTTAGTAACAATACACTAAGAGTCAAACATGTAAAGCATATTTCAACCAAATAATTGAATTTTAGGATGAACACAAATAAAAGGATAATAGTTACATACCTCAGGAATCATATTCACCCATTTGATAATGAAGATTGCAACTAAACCAATGATCCATGTTTCAAAATCCCAACAAAAAAGCTTCAAAAGAATCCCGAATGCTCGTGGTACTAAAATAACAAAATGATGAAAGGGGATTATAGAAGTCATAAGGAATCAATATGAATTTCTCTATATGCCAAAGGTCAAACCTCAACGGTGTTCACTCTTAAGATAGGTCTCATACCTATCAAAGACAGTCAATAATGCAAAAGAAAAAGACAGTAAACATCAAGCATTAAGGGCGGAGATTTGGAAAGGTCTCAGATATATAACAGTGAACACTAAGCCTTCATTCAAGGCTAAGTCCATGAGATTATGGACAGTGATTAATGTTGTGAAAATCTCTTAATAGAGTGCACAGTCTCAATGAAATCAAAAGAGCCTTGAGAATAAATAGAGTTCATACACAGTCCTAACATCATCAAAGACAACCCAGAACTCTAAAAGGACAACACCCTCTTTAGGGCCACAAAGCATACAAGAAGCTAGATATTCATGAAAGAAGAATGAAGGGGAGTTATTGGTTGTAGTGCAGAAGAATAGTGGTGTTCAAAGGTGAATCATGATCAAGAAATAAAAAGAAAAGATAGTCAAGTAAAGCCAAGAGAAGACTAGGTGTAGTATAAAAAGCAGTAATAGTACTCATTGACAAGGTTCATAGCACACAACTCTATAAACCTTAGCTAATCAAAGGAGCAAAGAGAATAGGGTTTTCTTATTGAAGATATGTAAATTATGATAATCATATCATTGGTGATAACACAGTCCCAAGACAGTGCTGAGATCCAAGGATGCAATAAAAAAGCTACAAGTTTAGAACTTCATGACAATTCAAAGCATGAAGCCTGAGATGCATAGGACAATAGTCCAAACTTAGGGAAAATTGGTGATAAATCAGAGATTCAAGATCTCAAGACTAACAGTAAGGTCGATACACATAGTCAATGCAAATTTCCTTCAAACCGTGAAGATCACTATCAAGTTGAAGTCAAAAGCACAAATGAGTCGTCAATACACAATGCCCAAGATAGTCATTTGGAAATGTACAGTGATCAAATTCAGTCATTCATAAAAAGGTCTTCATACATAATGAGTAGCTTTAGAGGTTTAAAGAATTGTCTCAGTCACAAAGCCATAAAAAGTGGTAGTCATAGCATCTTTGATAGTGGTCAAAGGAACATGAAGGTCTCAAAGAGCCACAATCAAGGCAATGGCTTCATACACCACAGTCTATGCACCATAGACCAGACCTTAAATCTTCATTAAAGATCAGCAAATGACAACAATTGAAAGAAAGAAACCCTATATTGAGATTAAGTACAGTGATGTCATAGGCAATACATGGTAGAGTAGCCTTAGAACACAAATACAGGTTAAAAGACATCATTTGTAGCTATAGATTCAAATATAGTAGCATGGACAAAGGCATTCATGACCATCTATGATTAGGTTCCAGGCATATTAGAAGTTTCCTTGAATATCTGCATTAAGAGAAGCATATAGAAAACACAGTTCTATGACTGTAGAAGGGGCAGTTACTAATAGACTAGAGAGATCAGAATCAAAAGCCATTAGGAATGACAAAGGATGGAAAGTTTCTAAATAGTTTGTATTCATGCCAATGATAAAGTTTAGTAAAGGCATCTAATAGACAAAAAAGAGTCCACATAGACCATGAAGACTGTCAAAATCAATAGCACATAGTCAATAGGGTAAAGAAAGATAATGCACCAAGAACACAGTCAATAGCACACAGTCAATAGCACACAGGCAACCATAGATATATTGCCAAATAGTTTCTTTTCATGTCTAGTCAGTAATGAGAAAATCTAAGCCCACATGAAGAACTCTTATGTAGATTCACAAGAGATTTCAAGTTCTAAACGTATCAAGTATATGAACCTGGTTCAACAGGTAAGTTAATAGGATATGTTCATAAGTTTTTAGGACAAACATTTGATGGGTATTGCTTATTCTGAGTGCCAAATGCTCTGAAGTGTCAACTTTGCTTCAATAATGTGATATGTGAGTGAAAAAGTTTGGTTGTCTATTCCTAGCAGGAGATGAACAGTGGAGGAGATAGAGTGAATGCTGAAAACCAAATGGATGAGCAGGGAAGCACTCCATTAGGATTGAAATTGAGAAAGAGTCCTTCCTTAATAGAACTTATTCACTTGAGCATGTGCCAACGAAATGGGGAATCTTCACATGGTGTGAACAACTTGACAATGGAGGAAGGAAAAATGCATAACAATGGGTGTCTAGGAGCAAATAGTGATGTTGAGGAGAAGAAGAACCAATCAAGAGGCTATGGTAAAGTGACATGGAAAGCCTATGCATACAACCCCAAGGCATTCACTATCCAATTAAGAGAAAAGCTATTCTTATAATAGCAACAAGAGGATAGTAAGAAATAACACATAAGGAAGAATGCAATAAATGCCAATCTGCACCAATGTGTGATAGTGAAAGACAAGCCACCTTGATGATCATGATACATAGAGACAATATGTTGAATGAGAAATAAAGACACTCCAAAAGAGGTTTTCTAAAACCAATTGATTTAGGTAATAATGTATCCTCATTGCTGCAAACAAAGGACATAACTTATTGAATGAAAAAGGATTGTATGGTGAAGCCAAAGTTTATTAATGATACTTTTTAGTAGAAGTAAGTTTCTAAATTTTTATTCATAAACATTATCTTTAGGGATCTCATTATCTTATAAATATGACCATAAAACTTTCATGTTAAGGTCAATACCTAAGAAAGCCTTAGAGTAGTCCAATTACTGCTATATTTTTTGGATTTTCTCTTGCTGTAACACCCCTATAATGGTTGCCATAGTCATCAAATCTCCAATAGAGACTCAAGGAGAATTCCTATACACAGATCAAGTGCACACTTCCAATTATGAGAGGAATAAAGAGTTTATGCAATTACATAGACGGTGTAAAAAGTGTTAAAAATTTGTTCTCAAGGGTTGGACGTGATGGAAAAGTCATGACAACAAATATTACATGGGATAAATCTTCTTAGATATCCATATATGTTTTTATATTTCTGATTGTTTTGGGAAAAGTTTGAGAAATCCTTGAAAAACTGAACTGGCAGGGCTACTAGGGAAGTAGGCCTAGTGAAGGGCTAAAACTGGGTTTTTGTATCCAAATGGATTGACACCATCTACTGCCAATGAAAGCTTGAGATTACGAGGTTCTTCTTTGAAGTGTTGCCACTTTTCCTCTATTTGCATAAATACCGAACCATCTGCAAGGATTCAAATAATGTCATCTCGACTTCTATTGCGTGCATGGTAATCCATAAATTGTGCCAAGCTACTACACTTGAATAATTGTCGCATCCGTGGAATAATGGGGATGTAACAATGAACCTTGTGAGGCACCTTTTTTGTTATTCGATCTGTTCAATATCTACTTGTATGACATACAGGGCATTGTGTTGCAAATTCATGTTCTTTATAATATATAATATGATCATTGGGACAAGCATGTATTGCTTGATACTCCATTCCAATATCTTTCATAACAGCAGATAATTCTCGATATGAGTGAGGTAGAATATTTGATGGTGGTAATAGAAACTCGCCTATCAATCTATAACAAAAAATATAAGTTGTTAATATAAACAATATTAGTGGTACATTATTTACCCTTTGTTAACTATAAAGACATATATGACATACCTTAACAAACGTGACATTGTTATGTTGGATAAACCATTCATAACCTTCAAGTTCAATAACAACAATATAGCAGAGAGAAGAGTTGTTTGGGAGTCTTTTTATAGGGGCTTGTATGCCTTCTCAAGTAGAGGTACATCGAGGCTATCATCATCATCATGATCAGATATGCTTGGACTAAATGTGTCATGGATCAATGTATTTATACCATCATCTTCAATTGTGTTTTCTAGCACATGATAGTCATCTTCCATGGGATCATTATCTTCACCTTGGAAATTCGTACCTCCATGTTCCTCCACTTCAAAAACCATATTCTTTGGATTGTTGTGGTTCATATCATGTACTTCCCTGGGGAGATCAACCTATATAAAATTGATTAACATAAATAAACCATGATCATCAACTCACCATCAAGTGATTTCATATGTAGATAAATTGTTAAAATGATATAATGAACAACTTACCAGTGGATGATAGTCATGTCCCCCTTCAATGTGACCATTCTCCCTAAAATGTCTTTTAACTATTTTGATTAGCAATCTTCTACGGTTTAAGCCCTTACAAATTTTGCAGGGACAATAACATTTTCCATCACCTTTTCTTTTCAAGTTAGACCACAATCTAGCGATTGTCTCCCTATTTTGTTCTTCACTTATATTATCTAACATGATCGTTCTTCGCAAGAAGCAAAAATTGGGCTATGAAAACTTCGGTCTACAACTTTCACAAACTAAGCAAAACTGTCGAAAGTACACAAATCTTCTTAGACCTAGTTAAATACTTTAATATTTTAAAAATACTTTCTTTGACTTTATTCCCAAGACATTTAACCCAATCACCTTTTATAACATTCAGTCAATTGCTCTAGGCAAATTTGTGGATAAGATTATTTGTAAAACTTTGACCAACTTCCTGAAGGTCTTATTTCAAGAGATCTTACAACATTAAACCACTAAAATCAATTTCAAAACATATAAGCTAAAAGTCTAGTTAAAATATACATTAGATTAAAAAATATACAATTTTCATACTTGAGCGCGTGGCTATAACTCGTGCAATGGTCTTCTTGCTTAGCTCTAGAAGCTCTCCAGCAATCAAAACATATAAGCTACAAGGCCTAACAGCAATTTCAAAACATATAAGCTACAAGGCAAGACATATTACATGACATGGCAAAAGGAACAAAATTTACAAGCTTTAGCCAATACCCCTTTCATTATGCTTTGATGGATATCCATACCCTATTCCAAAGATCCTATTTTGGCACAGACAAGAAGTATGTTGGCAAAGGCTATGGAATTTTTCAAGTTCGGTTCAAAACTGTTTGATAAAACTGTTAAAAAGGGGATCAATCGATCCATTCAAAAAAAAAGAGGAGGGGAGGAATTCTTTGTAACAACAATTATTCAAAAGACAATAAATTGAAACTGCATTAGATCAATAAGTAACTGTTGTTTTTTTTCTATGGTATGACCTCATGCATTGATGTGGCTAGGTGAGTCAATTTTGTAGAGCATTGAAGGTTCTTTTTCACTTGAGTTTGTACTAGCTTAGAGACCAGTGTATTAATTAGTGGGAACCTATAGTAAAAAAGATTACAAAAGATGAAGATGGTAATGATGAAAAACTATGCTTACTATACAAGAAAGAAGAGGGTATTTGGTAAGGTCCAAATTGATTGAAAACCAAGATTTCTGTCAAGTAGTGGCCCATGCCAAACTTTTTGATAGTTGAGTTTGTTACTTGCCAAGATCATAATGAAGATTTCTAAGACCTATTCCTACTAATCAGCTATGGCTAGTTATCTATAACCCTAGACACAAAGCATTGCAAATCATTGCGTGTCTTATTTATATCTTTGAAAGATGAACAACTGTGTCCTTGTTCATGTGCGGAAGCATGGCGAGGCTATTTTGACAATTGCTTGCTATGGCGAGTTGCATATCCATTTTCCTTTTAAGGATGATAGCTGAGTGTGTCCCTATCCTTGGTTGAGAATTCAATGATCCTATATCCTGCCCAGGAGGTCCAGTGTGGCCATACCCACAACTAATTGTAAATATATTGAGCTATGTTCCAACTCACATACAAATATATAGCCTTGCCAAATCCCAAGAAGAAAATAATAAAAATTATAGAACCATATATTAGTAAATAGGTTTCAATATTTAATCCTATAATTAATAATTAAATTCATGTAATTAAAAAGAAAATATTTGTTAAGTTGAAAAAACAATTTATTACCTATTATATATGCTTGTTAGGTGGTTGGAATAATGTAAAACACCCACATGTATTTCAAAATTTTTGAGAGTGATAAGTATTGTTCCCTAAAACATGGAACCATAACAAAAGTATTCTATTGGCATAATAACATATTTTTATGTTGGCTTGTATTGCATAAATTCAATGGGTATACCTATTACCCGTGCACTTTCTCTAAACCTATTTTTCTTTAAACTTCATTCTTGAATAAATAGTGTTTTTCAGCCACTTTTTTCATTTTTTCGAAAGCATTGTCAGTATTGATCAAAATCTTAAAATGCTAAAATTTATATACATATGAAATTTATCGTAGCAAATATTTTTGTCATTGAGTGCTATCCAAAATTTGATGATTTTTGTGCTTGAACAAGAACCGTGACCCTATTTCCATTTCATAGGGACCTCATAAGGGATCCATCACTTCATCCACTCCCTTGGGGGAGGGTGAGACTATTGGAACCAATGACCATCCTGCTGTGGAGACGGTGGAGAATATAGGGAGTTGGATTGAGAAGTGTTCTAATAAGGTTGATGCAACTGCATCCCTAGATGGGCTTGGTGCTCTTAAGAAAGCCTATGGAGATGAAGAGAAACTTAGTAAAATTGGGACTGTGAATGGTGTAAAGGGTTTTTTTTTAATCTTATCTCCGTATATTAGATCTGTGTAGACTCGAAAGAGTCAAAGTTAAAGTTTACCTTTACAATTGACTTATATTTGGATTCTCCTTCATCTTTGTCTTCACTTCTTGTCAAATTTTTCATTTTGTAAACTCATTTTCCTTCATATGTGACATCTTCTAAAGCATCATCAAACTCTAGGGCATCTTTTAATTCTTCATTATCTTATTGGAAAATATCAACACCATCCTCTTCATTTCTAGACACTTCACAAAGTACCTCTTGTGCATATGGTTTTCTCATGTCTTCTTGAAAGATCGATGCAACTTCTTTGGACTCTTATTTTCATCATCCACACTTTCTATAAGATCTTTACTTGCCTTGTCTCTCATCATCTTAAAGTTCTTATTCTTGACCTTTCCTTTTTAGGTTTCTCATACTTGCAAACACATGCTTAAACACAATATAAAAAAATAAAACAAAAGACCAAAATATCTTCATAAGTGCCTCCTTCATAGACACTTTCCTCTCTTCTTTACTTTTTCTCTTCAATGATTTTTGTACTTATTCTTCTCTCTATTCTTTCTTGTTTCTCCTCTTTTTCTTCAAAATCAGAACTTCTTTCACATCTTCCTTGACATATTTCTTACTTAGCAACACTTAGTTTTCCAAACCCTTCTCATCTTTTCTCTTCAAGGAAACCATATTTTTCCTTCTTCTCTTCTCCATAATCAAATTTATAGGACACTTCAACATCTTTATCATTAGAAAACACCATATGTAATCTTGGCTTCTTTCCTTAAGCTACCACTTTACCAACATCTCAAAATCCTTTCTCACCTTTTCTATTTCTCTTGCCAACTTTGCATCTTGTCTTCCCATATCGACCTTTATCTTGTATTTTCTTTTGAGACTTTCTTTATTCATTTTCTATTGAATCTTTCTATCTTCTCCTTTGTCTTTGTGATACCTCATCCAAGGCTTCTCTTCTTTTTATTTTCTTAATATGTTAGTACCCAAGTTCTTCTCATAAACTC
Organism: Chamaecyparis obtusa; assembly: GCA_027943335.1. Taxonomy (NCBI): domain Eukaryota; kingdom Viridiplantae; phylum Streptophyta; class Pinopsida; order Cupressales; family Cupressaceae; genus Chamaecyparis; species Chamaecyparis obtusa. The sequence goes on from BSBK01007506.1 coordinate 117,900, forward strand.
ATCAATCTACAACACAAATATTTTTTCAAGATTATATGAATATAAACCAACTTTTATACTCAATCCTTTGAGACTCTCAACTTCTTCTTCCCATACCTTTTAGGCTTTGATACAAAACTATGGGGACAATCCCACACTTCCATACTTTGACACCACTTAATGGCCTGTCCCCACAACTATTTACTATGACTTTAAAGAAAAACAAAATTCTATGTGCTTCTTGTCACAATAATAATAGGAACTTGAATAGTAAATAGTTTTTATAACATACCATACTATCTAAAAATAGATTAACCCTTTTAACCAAACCACTTTCTAGTTGATGACAAGAACTTCAAGAATCTAAACCAACATAGCATTAAAACATATAGATAAGTCTCATGCTATTGAAATAGATAATCCAAAACCAACCACAAATTAGAATTTGATGTTTCTTTCATTCTACAAATAAATTACAAATTACAAAATTTATAAGCTCATAATTCACCCATAGCATCATGGTTGTTCTTTCCTCCTAACACTCGTATCTTCTTATCTTCCATGAACCTTATCCATTATTCCACTCGTTTCAAGATAGTAATCTAGTCTTTTTCCTTGGCTGGCCAATTATAGACACATCTCCCATAATAAATGTTAGATCACCAAGTCTTTACTTATGGAGTTGCAACACCCACTTCTTCCCTAGAAGATTTTGTCCTCTCCCAAACTTTACACAACCCCTCCTCTTTATTATTTGTGTTACTTCTTTTGTACACATACCACATTCTTACACATTCTTGGTCTTCCAATCATTTCCTTTCTAAGAGGTAAAGCATTCTCCCCTAGCTATCCACCTTCTACCTTTTAACCGTTCCAACTTCTCAACCACCCACCACAAACTGAAAACTGGCAAGCAAGAAATTTACATTTTTTTTATGGTCTTGTATTTTCTTTTTGGGTTTATGTTATACAAGGGTGACAATTGGATTAAAAGCTACCTGCATAGTGAAGGTCTTGATAGTGAGGAAGAGGATGAATCAACCTTGAATGAGATTATCAAAGTAGATATGACTTCGGTGGTGGGCTAGGAGCTCCCATCAAATAATACAAGTTTGGTCATGCATTTGAATTGTGGACCTGGGTGTTCAAACTAGGCTGAAGGCTAGTAATTTTTAATGCCAGGGGATAAATTCTTTGCATTTGTGTACTTATAGTGAATGTTTAAGGTAGCATATAGATTATTTTATATAGACTATAGTGGGGATGGTTGGGTGGGCAATGATTGTTTTTCTATTCATGGCTTCCTCCTATAGGATTACACTAGGTTTCTATCAGATACTAATTCATCACCCTTTTTTTCTTCTAGGTGACTAGACATGTGGTATCCTCATGGGCACTTTCTTGTGTGTATATGGTGTTAGTGTTTGAAGATGATTTTGTCCTAGTTGGACCCCTTTTGATCAAGTCACATATGTAATACTTTTTATGATCAATATAAAGGGTGTTGCCCCCTAGCAGTTATTTACTTACCAATTATAAAATAATCCCTTAAAAAATTAATTAAGAAATTTGATTAAATTTATAAAAATTAATTTAAAATATTATGAGATCTATTTAATAACTACCAAACAAATAACCAAGTTTTTAAGGATAGTTAATTTTTTTGCAAAAAGATAAAATTATATTAAACTAAAATATGAAATAATTACATACAAATTTACATGGTTTTATTTACAAGTGGCATACTAGTTACTACTGTTATGGTTTTACTGGTCTTTTTGGAACCATAGACATTAAAGACTATAACATTGGTTGAGATCTTATGTTAATTTAGTATGGTATGTTGTTGGTGTTAGCTATAGTCTCCTTTTTTATGCTAACACACATTATTGTACGCTTATGGTTTTTGTTATTAAGTAGTTGGGTTTCTAGTTTTTCTCTCTGCTATCAATGTGTTGAGTTTTTTGGTTAATGCCTCTTTCCACCTTTAGGCATTGTACTTAAGGGTCTGCCCCTTGGAATTTGATTTCTTTAATATCAAAAAACAATAGTTGTCATTAAAGACGATAAAATAAACCAATGTAGTTTTGTTACAAAATAATTTGATAAAGTCTCAAAGCATAAGAAGAAAAAAATGGATAATAAGAAAAATACTGTAAAATATCACCTGCAATCATGGCTAAGGAGTGAAAGAAGTGAGATATGAGATGAATAAAGAGTTACCATCTATAAAATTCTACTATTATCAACATCAGAAATCTATTTAGACAAACAATTGGCAACATATGAATCAATAAAACATTGACCCACATAAATAGCCCTTTTGCAAATGGATTGCAAGTAGAGTGTGTTTAACCACGGATGAAACTCCTTAGTTAAGCACGCTCAATATGGAGTAGCACTCATTGGATCTAGGTGATTCTCATAGAGGTGAAGCACTAGGACTTCTTGAGAGATCACGCATCCCAGTACTACTCCATCTTTAGCGTGGTTAACTATGAAGTTTCCTCCATGGTTAAAGAAACTCATCTTACAACCCCATTTGCAAAACCTTCACCAAGTTTTGTACCTTATGAACCATTCATTTGCAACTCCAGTTGCAAGCAGAGTGTGTTTAACCATGGAGGAAAATCTGTAGTTAAGCACGCTCAAGATGGAGTAGTACTAGGGCGGGTGACCTCCTGGGAAATCCTAGTGCTTCACCTCTATGAGCATCAGCAAGATCCAATGAGTGCTAAGTGTTCCATTCATTCTCATGAGAGATGGGTTCGTGTGAACCACTATTCATAATCATGGGTCAATGAGTTTGACTCAAAAAACTACACAGTTGAATCCTAATAGAAATATCACAATTTGACTTGCTGTGGAAAATATCTCCTACTTATCAATTGATGACCTTAAGGGGATTTCTAATGAATGGTTCACAAGGCACAATACTTGGTGAAGGTTTTTAAAATGGGGTGGCAAGTAGAGTATGTTTAACCATGTAGGAAACTTCGTAGTTAAGCACACTCAAGCTGGAGTAGTACTGGGATGGGTGACCTCCTGGGAATTCATGATGCTTCACGTCTATTAGCATCACCTAGATCCAATGAGTGCTACATGTTCCATTAATTCTTACAAGAGATGGGCTCATGTGAATCACTACTCATGAATCATGGGTCAATGAGTTTGACTCAAAAAACTACATAATTGAATCCTCATAGAAATATCATAATTTGACTTACTGTAAAAAAATATCTCCTACTCATAGTAAGTTTGACTATTTCACCAGCTGTACTGATGAATGAAGAGGACTTCGCATTTTCATGGACTTTTGGGATTAAGCATAAATATGGCCTCTGCAAGAGTTCATAATCTATCACTTCTGAGATTTCTTTCTCTCGATTGAAGAACTTCAAAATGGTTGTCGGTGTTGTAGATTTTTTGAAGGCTAAGAATTTGCTAGTGATCGGGGGCATAGGCTTTCTAGGAAAAGGTATTGTAGGGGACTACTATAAATTTTTTTCACTGATCTTTTCTGGGAGGAAATTTTTAATCATCTGTTGCCTGTGTTCTTACAATTTTTATAGAGAAAATCCTCCGAGCACAGGCTGAAGTTGGACAAATTTTTACTCTAGTGAGGGCAAAAGATTTACAATCTGCCCAGGCCAAGATCCATAAAAACATTCCATAAGAAGCCATTATGTTATTTGAAGTCTAATGAGTTTGTGTATGTAGATGATATGCTCAGAGTTGTTTAGGCTTTTGCAAGAGCATTACAAAGGAGAGTATGGGAAATTCATGGCACAAAAAATTGTTCCAGTTGTGGGAGATGTGTTAATAGATGACAATATGGGGATTCAAGAAGAGCAGAGAAATGAATTTTGTTCCAAGGTCGATATAGTTGTCAACCTTGCAGCCACCACAAAGTTCTATGACAGGTTTGATATATTTGTTTCTACTTATTTATCATACAGGACCATCCAATAGTTATAACATGTTAATATTGTTGAACTAGGTGAAATTTAGAGATAGTTCATTTATTACAAACAAATGATTTTAGGTCCATTGGCCCAACATTACACTAATAAATATAAAGATGTAACCATTTTGAGCATGTATAATACATGAATTATTTGGATACAGTAATTCAATTTGAATAGTTGTATGTGTTGGGACTTTTTCATTGCTTATTGTGATGTAAAAAGTTCAGTACATGTACATGATAATAGATCTATAAGTAAAGCTGTCTGGATAGGGTTTTTTTTTGTGGTTGTACTTTTGATAATAAAATAATAATTATGGGAACAACTTGACAGATATTGTGCTAAATAGTGTTCATTTTCTTTATTTGGAAATACAAGTACGATGTCTCCCTAGGTGTAAATGTGGTTGGGGCTATTAACACTATAAATTTTTGTAGAAAATGTCCAAATCTGCAAATCCTGATTCATGTCTCGATCGGTATAGCTTTGTTTCTAAGATTATAGCTAGTTTTATTTATCAATAATTGAAGTGGGTTTTGGCTTCCAATGCCGAGCACCATTGAGAGAAACTCTTTGAATGTTTTTGTTTCAGCGTATGTAAATGTGGCCGGGAGAAGTGGTATAATTGCTGAGGAAACTATGAAAAAAGGATCAAATGGAGTTACACTTGGGCTAGATGATATAAAAGAGGAAATGGATTTGATAACAAAGACTCTGGAAGAAATGAGAAGTAGTCCTCAATTATCTGGTACCAAGGCTGAGAGCAAGCAAATGAAAGAACTCGGGGAAGAGGTAAAGTAGGGTAAATAAGTCTACTTTGTAATGTGTGACTGAATAAGTTTTTGAGGTAGTGAGATCTCATGTACTTTTGCTTGTCAATAAATAGGTGTTAAAAACTTTAAAGGGTATTGAGGAACATACCTTTGATAAATCATAACTCGGAGGTAACCGATGGTCAAGCTAAAAATATGTTGTCCATGCCGAGTCTCAAGTTATTTGGTATCCACGCAGAGCATCAAGATCTTTGACCACATTTATGAAAATGAGACCCAAACGACACTTCACTTCTCCTCGTCCAACATAGAAATTACCCAACAGCTGCAAAAATCCCTCTTGGCACTATTGAACATAGAAATGACCAATGTTTTCTTTTTTTTTTCTTATATCCTGTTAACGTCGCAATTGCGACATTGTCGGGTTATAATTCAATAAAAAAAGCCAAAAACACATAACATTTGCCCGCCGTCGCAAATTTCTATCGCAATTTCACCCCAAATGTATTAGTGACTAGTAAGGTCATACTTGAGCTTTGGTTCTCGTGATTTAGTTGAATGATCCTTGGAGGTTTTGCTAGCTGCTCACTATGATTATTTGCTAGAAAATCTTTGGACCTTTTAATGCCTTTTCCTCCATGAACTTGACATCATACAAAACTATAATCCTCTTGGCCCCTAGAATGAATGTTAGAGTAATAAAGTGTTTTCTTATTAATTGAATCATATTGATTTAATTATTAACTCATTACCTCTTTCTACTTAAGCTAAACTTTAGGCATATAATAATTAATTATTTTATTAATTATTATTGTGCAACCTAGGGTTTTATCTTTTTATGTTTTCTGATCTCCTTTTATAAGGATTGATCTCATAAAACTTTGTAACCTTTTCTAACATTTCATTATTGATTGCAACTTTTGTTTTTGCACATCAAGGATTTCTCCTCTCATGTGGATCCATATGTTCAGGTCTCCATAGTTGTTTTCTTCTCTCTCTTTCTATGATAGATGTTTACGTGCAAGTGTTCTTGGGAGCTGTGGGTTTTTTTTCATCAACTCCAATATGGTATCAGAGATTCAGATCTATTTTCCCCTATCCTCTTCTTGAGAGATTCGACCATGTTTATCAGATCTGCATTTTCAAAGAGGGTTTCCTATCATATCTAGGGGGATCTCTTTTTCTGGTCACATTGGGCTCAAACGGAGCTCACCATTGTGCTCAGAGAGCCTAAGAACCCCTAGATCCATATAAAATTTGTCAATTTTTGACAAAGTTAGAATCTGTGGCAAATTTTGTTTGGCAATTGGCCTTGGGATGGATCCCAAGGAAATTTGGTCCCAAGTGGACCTCGCCATTGAGGTCATAGTGCCCAAAAACCCCCAAATCCATATAAGGCATTTTGGAGCATTTTTTTGGTACCAGACAGCCTAGCACACTTCCCGAGACTGAATTTGTATGGACTTGCATGCTTCTCAAGAAAAAATTGTACCAATCTAGCACACAAATCTAGGTAGAAATTTTACTTTTTGGTATGCAAATTGAGATCAAAAAAATTGGCACATAAATCAAGGCAAAAATCTATACGGTTTGGCACAAATCCAGAGGCACACATGCGAATTGGCAAAAAAAACACATTTTTTTTTGGGGCAGTGATAGCCATTTGGCCATCAAATTTAGGCCAGTCATGTGTTGATGTCATCACATCTAGACACCAGTTTGGGCCCTCCAAAGCACTCAGTGGTTTTTTGCTCATCACTAGAGCACACGGTGTTGAAATCGGGCAAATAAGATATCGTCGGAAAGCTAGTTCCGAGCTCTATCCAAATATGGAGGTTTGAATTTTTTATTTTTCTTTTTTGATGGTGTTTTTACTTTCAAATCTAGATGTTCAATTTTGCACTCCGGAAGCTCTATCTTGCGCATCTCGACTCCGTTTTGGGAAAGCGAGATATCATTGGAAAGCTTGTTCTGAGAGCTTTCTAATTCTCTAAGTTATTTTCCCAGATTCTAGTCTAGGTATATTTTATTTAATTTTTTGCATTTCTGCACTCTGGTGGATATCTTGGATGTTACAGGTCCTAGGATCTCTTCCCTTTAGGGGATGGCTCTTCTTAGGCTGTTCTTTTGTTTCAGCAGTCTTTTCTCTTCTTTGAGCAGTGTATACTTAACTTTTGTAGCATTCTTTTATGCACATGCACTGAGATAAAGTGTCATTCTATTGCATGCTTGGAATCTTGAACATGTTTGTGCTATTTGTACTTGCACTCTATTATAAAGTGCCATGGGGGGGTTTGATGTTTGCCTTCATTTTCCATCTACCTTTGTCAAGTGAGTGTTCCTTCCATGACATTAGCCTTAGGGTATCTTTATTTGTGCTTGTGCTTTCTATGTACCTTCAATGTTCCTAGTTCTTCACAATGCAGTTCTTATTGGCACTCTTTTCAATGTAGCTGTCACCTCTCTCTTGTCAGCACTATGACAGGGTTCTATTGATCATTCTTTTGCTTCCTTGGTTCGATAGTGTGAGCTATGTATTCAATATTTGTTCCTATGTACTAGGCTGATGTAGTGCCTAGATACCTATGCATTTTGATGAGATGGATCATTTACCACATAGATGTTGGAAAATTGGTTAGCGCTCCCCTTAGGATTCGTGACATAGTTTAACAGCCTCTTGTGTCTTCTATAAGTCTAGTGGTTGTATCAGGCATTAACAGGTCGATCTTTTGGTGCAACGGAAACCACTACTTGTAACAAGTAGTATCTGAGCTTGGTCACAGGTTCGAATCCCCTCGGATAACACTGAGGGGGAGATTGTTGGAAAAATGGTCAGCACTCCCCTTGGGATTCATGACATGGTTTAATAGTCTTCTGTGTCTTCTATAAGTCTAGTGGTTGTATCAGGCATTAACAGGTCGATCTTTTGGTGCAACAGCAACCACTACTTGTAACAATAGACACTCTTTCTTTCCTATTTTTTGAGGCACTCTTCCATCTTTGATTGATCAGATCTTCAGGCTTTGGTGTTTTATACCATCTGTATCTTGGAGTTCAGCTGTTTGCCTTTGTTTTCCTCCTGATTCGAGTAGTATCATTTGAGGGCACTCATATAGATTACAATCTTCTCTACCTGGTCATGCTCTATTTCAGTGGAGGATCTTCAGATCAGTAGTTACTTCTTGACAGAGTTTACATCTTCTTCCTTTAGTGATGTTCTACATGTTCATTCTCTCCCTAGTTTTGGAGGCTTCTTTAGTCCTTCAGACTAGCCTTTGTCTCTTTTTGGAGTAGAGTTTTTTCCCATGTGGTTTTCTCTATTTCTCCACTTTATAGAGACTCTATTTTGTACTTGGGTACCTCATCAAGCCATGTTGTCAGGACCCATTTTTATGCTTTCAGCACTGTAGTTTCCTTTGCTTTCTTCTTGCATTATTTGTAGCTACATTGTTGTGCATCTGAAGGGGGGTGTTAGAGTAAAGTATTAATTATATTAATTAACTTTACTCCCTTCTTAAGATGTCAACTCTTTTGCTTTAGTTGTTTATATTTAAACACACATGCACTAGTTGATTAAAACTTATGCACTAGTTATTTTAAATATAAACTTGCATGCATTAGTCATGTAATAATTAAACTAATTATTACATACACTTGTGCTTTTTAGGGTTTTCCTTTCAAGGATTTTGATCTCCTTTATAAGGTTTATCCATTGTATATTTTATTCATTCATTATTTGAGGATATTCTCTTCTTCATATTTTGAGTCAAACCCTTGCCCTGTTTTTGTCTCTCCTTCCTTGTAACAGGTTTTTGTCAGTATGCATGATCATGATTTGCTTTCTATTGTTCTTTCTAGGATTTTAGCTTCTCCCAAAGTTTATCTTAAGAGGGGGTGTTAGAGTAATAAATTATTTTCTTATTGATTGAATCATATTGATTTAATTATTAAGTCACTTATTACCTCTTTCTACTTAAGCTAAACTTTAGGCATATAATAATTAATTTTTTTATTAATTATTATTGTGCAATGTAGGGTTTTACCTTTTTAGGTTTTCTGATTTCCTTTTATAAGGATTGATCTTATAACACTTTGTAACCTTTGCTGACATTTTATTATTGATTGCAACTTTTTTTTTGCCCATCAAGGATTTCTCCTCTCTCATGGATCTAAACATTCAGGTCTCCATAGTTGTTTGCTTCTCTCTCTTTCTGTGATAGATATTTGCATGCAGGTGTTCTTAGGAACTGTGGGTTTTTTTTCATCAACTCCAATAATGAACATATCTGATATGTCTTTGCATTCTCACTATACCTAATGAAGTACCCCCTTTCTACAGCCTAACCTAACTTCGTATGTGTATTCCTTGGAATGTGACAATATGTAAAACTCACAAATATTCTGAAGTAACTGACATCATTCCATGTGAGAGCTTCCTCTAGTGTCATCTTCCATTGTACCTTGTGTGGAACCATGTTCTAGATGTAAACTATCATACTAAATGCCTCTTCCCATAAGTAGCATGGCATTTCCTGGTCATGTAGCATAGCCCTTTCTTCCTCTGATATAGAATGATTCTTCCTTTTAGCAACCCCAATCTTTTGTGTATTATAAGGAATAATCTAGTCTCTCTTAATTCCCCACCTGGTATAGAACTTGTAGACACTTTCTCTTTATACTCACCTCCATTGTTTGGATGAATAATATTTATCCTCCTTCCTATTGAATTCTCCACAATAGATTTGAACTCTTGTAAATGATTGAAAACCTCATCCTTGATCATCAAGAGGTATATCTTAGTTTTCTTAGAGAAACCATCAATACAAGTAACAAAGCACTCATATCCTCTGAGAGACTTCATTGACATTGGCTCACATATATATATGAATGTACTATATGAAGAACAACCTTGGATCTAGTATCACTCCTTGGAAAGTATTATTTTAAAAAAATTTCCTATCACACATCCCTTACATACATTCTCATGCTATGTCCTCACCTCTAGAATACCTATCATTATCTCACAAAGAAATTTAAGTGCTCCATGATGTATATGGCTCATCCTTATATGTCATAGCTCAACTCAATCTCTAGGATTATTGTTTCTCATGAGAGCCTTATCAGTATCAAACTAAAACCTATGAAGCTGATCACTCCTAACTTCAGTAGCTATGTGTGATTTCCAATCCTTGTGCCTAATCAACATTTGTGCCCCTATAAAGAGTACATTATAGCCTTTGTCCTAAAGGAAGGATATAGAAATTAAATTCATAACCAAGCCACACATATGATTGATACATCATAAAGTGGAATTCGCTTGACATTCTCCCTCTGAAATTGAATAGTCCCTTTCCCAACTGGATTGAGTTTGGATATGTTCTTTAAAGAAATATGGATTCTTATGTCCTCCTTAAAAATAGGGAAGTACTCTATAACTCATGTGATATGAAATGATGCCCCACTATCTCTATACCAAAATCTCTATTAGGTTTTTCTAACCATACAAGCTATGAGTGAAAAATCATCTTCCATTCTACTAGAGAAATTATCTGCACTTTTTGAAGCTTGCATCTTCTTTTTTCCTTTCTTGTCACTCTTCTTCCTTTGTGAGCAATTGTTGACATAGTTTCCAAACTAGTGATATTCATAGAACTTGATCTTAGAAAAGAAATTCTTCTCACTTTGTGGATTTGATCCTTTGCTAAACCCCTTCTTTTCTTTCCTTTTTTCTTGTAGGGTAACTTTTTCTTGTTCCACCTTACTTTTTTTACTCTTATTATTGGTTCCATTTACAAGAATTAGTCTAATATCCTCATGATTGAAGTCACTACATAGTCAATCCCAACTTGGTAAGGTGCCTCATCTATTAATAACTTAGAAGCAGACATCCCACTTCTTAGTAAACCCCTTTAGGGCTATTCGTACTAGCTCGCCATCATTGGGTCTATCCCCAATAGTTGTCAACTCATCTTTAACAAGTCTAATCCTAGTGACATAACTTGTAATGTCCTCTCCATTGTTCCTGTACGTATTCCTCAGCTTTTCCCTGAGAATCATCTTCTAGTTAGTGGTAGCATTCTACTAAAAATTAGGAATGGTTTTCTATATCTTCTTTGTTATATCTAACTCTAAAATATGTAAAACTATATGGTCCTTGACACCGTTAAGGATTAGCCTCATCACCTTGGCATCTCCCTTCTTGTATGCTATGAGTTATGCTAGATCTGTAGGTACAACTACAACACTAGTCAGAAATTCCTTGATACCAGTCTCTTCTAGTAATAAAGAAATTCTATCTTTATAGACACCAAAATTAGAGGCTCCATCTAGTCTACCCCAATCTCTTAAACCTTTTGAAACCATCTCAAATGATAAAAGAAAAAATAATTCTAAAGATGTCAAAATAGTTTTTAAAAACTATTGATTTTCTTTCCTTTTCCTATGCTAAACCTTTTCTACCCTAGACTTGGATTTGATACTATGTACTAGAAATTGTACCTTCATAGAATTAGTATTGTGAAATAAATCAAATAGAAAAAAAGTTACCATAAATAGAAAATCTATTTAACAAATAAATGATAAATTAAGCATTCTATGGCTCTCTAACTAAGAGTGTTAATGGTGAAGCTTTTAGCAAGCCTCCATTAATAACACTCCTAGAATGAGAAATGAGTGATAAGCTAAGCTAATTAATTCAATTCCAAATTGAAATGGTCAAATTAACATCTAAATTGCCTTTCTATCTATAATTCTCAAGAGGTTAGTGTATACTAGGGAAAGTATCTTCATAGAATTAAGGTTGAACAATAAATGAAATAGTAACTAAATAAACCATAATAGAGAAACTATTTAACAAATTAATGATTAATTGAGCATCCTATGGCTCTCTAACTAAGAATGTTAATGCAAAGCTCTCATTAAAATGACAGTCCTAGAATGATAATGATAAAGATAAACAAGCTAAAGCTCACAATTATATCAGAGTAAATGCTAATTAAGCTCTCAAATGCCTTTATAAGCTCAAATTGCAAGAGGTTCAATGCAATTCTCAGATGTGTGGTTCTGAATTATGAAGAAATTTGGTCTTCCTTTTATAGATTTTCCCAATGGTAGGGGGTGTAGTATAGTTGATCAGGATTAAGTCTTGGTTGAGTCTTTGGTTCCACCCTTTGAAGACAATGCAAAGTTTGTGTCCTCAAAGCTTGGGACAAGTAGACAAGATCAATGGACAAGATTCTCTTTCACTTTGAGTGATTGAGATTGAATTAGACTTTATCCATGTGAATGCCTTTCCTCCACTCTCATTGGTTGATTGATTTTCCTCCCTTTGTGGTTGTTGAGAGTAATTAAGATTTATTCATTGATTTAAATGAATTTGTTTAGCCATGTACCCCTTGAATGGGTTGGATTTGATTTAATCCAAGACTATACAATTAATTGATTTAATTGTATTTTGATTTGATTGCACTTGATTAAAATGCCCTCAATTTTGGTTGATCTTCAATTAAGACTTGATTTTAATTTTGATTGGCTAATTATGCATTGTGATTCAATTGATTTAATTATGTCCTTGATTTGACTTGATTTGACTTGATTTATTTTGATTTGATCTTTGTCCATTTTTAGGTGATTACAAATGCCTCTCTTTGAGTTGACCTGTGAAGCATGTCAATTCAAAGAATACTCTAATCTTGCTTGATGATAGGTCTTGATTCATTGATGGTCGATCTCTGATGTTCATTCGATGTATTTCGATGGTCGATCTTGATTTCTGATATGAGATTGATGCAGATATGATTGATTCTGAAATGATGGTTGTTCTGATGATGGTTCTTGATATGATATTTGATTCAATGATTGATCCTGATATGATACCTGCTTTGATGATTGATTTTGATGTTATGCCCCATTCATTTGTTTGATTACGAAAAATTTTCTGATAAAAGATAAAGTCTTTTTGATTCGCTGATCAATCTCTTGATTTTTCAATGATGTTACTGCTGATATTGATCTGATTATCTGATGATATGCCCCCTCAGAAATAAAACATATTGATGTTTTGATTTGAAAATTTGATTGATTGATTTTATTTATTTAATCCAATATGTTTTCATTTCTGGAAAACACTAATGATATGCCATGATTCACAATTTTCTCTAGTTGATGTAATAGGTTAATATAGGTTGAAGTCCAAATTTCACCTCTAAATTAGGTCCAATTAGCTTAAATAGGTTGAAAAACCTAGATTTACTATTCATTTTCACTTTTGTCTTCTGAGATTTTGCTCTGAGCTTCCTTTTATTTTAGAGATGGTTATTCCTATTAGAGAGCATTGATTTGATAGGTGTCGATGTTATCAGAGACCACCTGACTACGAACCTCTAGTGAGTCATTTTTAACTTCCTTGTTGCATTATTTGTTCTTTTATTAGCATTTATTGCATCTTTTCATGTCATCGCTATTTTAATTTTGCAATTTCACTCTTAGGATAATTTTAATGTCGTGTCAGCCCTTAAAGTGTCACATCTATAGTTTTTACTCACGCCTCCACGTAGTAAATTGTCACTTAACAATTTTTCATTCTCGCCTAACAAGAATTTGTTGTCGCGTAGCCTTAGGATTTTAATGCCTATTTGCATATGTTTTTTCGTATATTAAACCCTAGTTTTTTATTATCACCTAGGATTTTTTCAATGGCCCCTAGCATTATAAATTATTGCTTGAACCTTGAATTACCGCTTAGGATAGATTAAGTGTCGCCTGACATCTTTTTTGTATCTCTTAAGATGAAATGTCACCTGGTATATGTAAAATCACGCCTGAAAGATTTTTGAACAATTTTTTCACTTGTACTTGATTTTTAACAATGAAATTTTTGATAACTCCAGATGATCGATTCCAATGATAAGATTAGGTCTATTGCATTTAAACAAAACAATTGAATAGGATATCAGGATAATGGTACCAAGGAATGTGATTTGTCAATCTGATTGGATAGAGATGATGGGTTAAATCAATCAGCATGAAAACTGATATGATTGATGTCGATACTTCATTCTCAGGATACAGAGAAATGAACAAATGGTATTGGGTGTGATTGCTTGATACTTTTGATAAAATTGATTGACTTTAGATGATTCCTCGATAAGTTATACTGATATGATTCCTTTGTTTTCCCAAACAGGCACACTTCCCTGTTCTTTACATCCGGTCTGTCGCATCATGGGTCATTGACCTGGGTCAGGCACTTACTCCTGCTGAGTATCATATTGTTGAGATGTGCAGAGTCAGTTTTCTACTAGATATCTTGTGGTTCCAGCTGAATCGTGGTCTTCTGACCGCTGTGGTAGAGAGATGGCACTCCGACCACAATACTTTCCATCTTCCTTTTGGAGAGATGACTATCACACCCGAGGATGTGTATAGATTGTTGCACATTCCTTGCCGAGGAGAGTTAGATATTATGATTCCATTTATGATAGTACTGTCTACACATGAGTGTTTGGAGATAACACTATAGATGATGATACTATTACTTGGCCATAGTTTTCTTCTTTCCTAACATTACCAGCGGTTCTTGGGGCTCTTATCGGTGGATTGCTACTTCCCGACTGGCGAGGTCGTGGTTTCTCAGTTGGATGGGGTAGGATCCTTGAGGATTTACTTGCCTCAAAAATTTGATTGGGGATCATGTGTGTTGGCACAACTTTACCATGATTTGCATGAGGTTTTCTATAGAGAGTGCAGCTTCATTATCTACAGGTACAGTGATTCTTTAGTTGTGGGTATGGGAGCATCTTCCCATTCCTAGGCCTATTTTAGATAGGATTTGTCACCATGGATTCCCATATGCTTTTTTGTATAGCGACATGGTTGTCCAACATCATCTGGGTAAGCTTGAGTATTGGTGCTAAGTGATTGATGATCTTGATCAGGTTCAGTGGTGACCATATATTGGTTGTGAGCATTGGATGGATGATGATGATGAGTTCCCCTATATGTTTGTTCCTTGATAGATGATTGGTAGGGCTACTACTACTATTGAGCATTTTTTCTTTGGTTGAGTGTCTCGCCAGTATGGTAGAGTACAAGATATACCATAGGGTGTAGCATTATATACTCATGTATAGGTAGAGCGATCGATGCGGGGTACTCTAATTGATTATCAGTTTGCATGTGATCAAATTGTTGGTATGGCATATTGCTGATGGGAGATGCTTGCAGGTGTTGCTTCTAGTGGTATATCTTATGAGTATCGAGACTGGTGGGCTGGTAATAGGTTTCCCCGATTTACTGATCCATCAGAGCCTCTCCCAGGCTGGGATAAGAGAGATGATGGTGGCAATGGTGATGATGGTGGTGATGGCGGTGGTGGTAGGAGACATCAGAGACGGTGAGGATAGCGAGCTCCTCAAGTTATTGCTAGAGCACGAGATGGACCACGGGTGAGAGGTGGACATGTCCAGGATAAGGCTAGAGCTAGAGGACAGGATGATGTAGCTGAGGTACGTCCTAGAGCATTGGTGGATAGATAGCATAGAGCTCATCGTCAGCAAAGACAAAAAAGATAGGCACATATAGATATTGGTCGATAGATTCCTAGTGGCTTGGATCCCTTAGGGCCCGTTTGGTACATGGAATATGGGCCCATATTCTGGAATACCATTTTCAGCATATTCTATTCTATGTTTGTGGCCATCTTAAGAAGGAGGAATTGGAATTATGAAATTCCAATTTTGCCCAAAAAATGGGAATTTCATCTTCCATTTGAAAAGGTGGAATTAGAAATTCTCATTCTAATTCCACTTTTCAAATACCCATTTTTAATTTCCCATAGGGTCCGCTTGCTCAAAAAATTAAAATTTGGCATCCGATATATATCATTTCATTTTTCTCACCATTCATTTCGACCGTTCATTTCATTTTCATTCTATTCGCTATCATTTTCCTGCTCACCATTCGCATTCACCGTCATTTTTATACTGCAGCAAAGTGAGTTGGTTTCATCCTTGTGGGTCTCCATTTGTCTCCATTTCTCTGGATTTTCCTAATGTGGGTTTCATTTGCTCCAGGGTTTCATTTTCTCATAGGGTTTGGGTTTCATTCTGGCACTTGCTTTGGACAATGAGGTAATGCTTAGACACTATCCTCTAGTTTTAGTTAGGGTTTTACACCAACAACATTACTTTCTTAGGTTAAAATGTGTGCTTTATGGTGCGAAAGTGAACTGTGATGAGTTTTTGACTTACTAGCAGTGAGCATCATCAATATTGGCATTAATAAATACCCGATAAGCAGGTAACTCTTAGTGTAGAAACTATGTTTACAGCTTTCAAAATAATGGTTGACGTAGAGAATGAAAACCCTTCCAAAGTGTTCGGATCTACCACAAAAATGCATAGACAATTGTTCAGTTCACCAACTTTGGTTTTTATGAACGTAATATAATTTGCTTCTTTGTTCTTTGGTTCTAACGAATCAAATCACAAGACATCATCAATGTTTGTTTCTCTGACTACATCATTTGATAAGAAAATATGGAGGGAAAATGGAGGAAGTAATCTATCATGACTATATTATTGTGATATCTACCCAAGTTGAACAAAACCATGAAAATTAATTTGAAGGTTTTCATTAATCAACACAATTTGAAGCTTTTTCCCAAAGCACCAATGTCGTAAGATACACCACAAGAATGTGCATTTTAAAGGAGAGGCTACACAACAAAAAAAGGCTTTCCATACCCGTGACAGCAATATGCATATAAATCATAAAAATATGCTGCAGTGAGTTGAAACAATGTAGGAAACCAATGGTAGTGGGGTAAGACGGGTTACATAGACCACAATATTGAGAGGAATAATGTGCAACTGAAAACCATTAATTACCAACTAATAGAATAAAAGCACTCCAAAATTTACAATCCAGAAGTATTATGGCATCTAAAATATCAAAGAACACTATAAAAATTCACTCTGATAAGCTGTGACAGTCTCTCTAGTAAATAGAGTTCTGATAAAGACATACAGGCAAGAAACAACATTTGGAGTTTAGATGAACAAATATTGAGCATAGAAAAACCAAGGTAAATACATATTACTAACAACAAACCCTGCGTTGGCATTCATGTCATCAATCGCTCAAACCCTAACAACAAGATCAACTCTGAAAAACCCTATGCATAAAGAAACCCTACATATATCCAATATTTACCAAACCCTAGACAAATCGTACGATTTGTAATATTATTTGAAGCAAATAAAACCCTCCATGCTGTATTTCAAACCTTACTAGTAATAGAGTCCACAAACAATGAAAGAAATTCAAATGAGGACAGTGACTGTCCTCATAGAGGTTGTATGTTTGCTAATTTGGGGGCAAAGGGATGGCAACTTCCAGCTGTGCCTGGCCTATTTGGCGATATGCATACGCCCCTGTTTGCTATGAAATTACTCTAAATCTTACCCTGGTACTTCATAGATCGAAACCCTCTGTCTGTATTCATGGGGATATAGTTCTGGTAGGGCTTATCAAAGGAAAGCCAAATGCAATGCCATAAGTCTCAATTATTTCTGAGATCTTACTGGTGCTTCTCTGTGGTCCTTTTTGTACCCAGTCAATTTAAACTCCTATGCATAAGATATATGTTAAGTACTTGGATAACAATTAGATCTGTTAGCAATCTGATGACTGTGATTGATGGATAAATTTAGGTAATCCTTGAATTTCTTTTTTGTGGGCAGCCAATTTAAGCTTTTATACCTAAGTTATATATGTTACAATATGCTTGTATAACAATTGGCTCTATTCCATTGCTATAGCTTCATAATTATGAATAAGTTATATATTACATTATGCTTGGATAGCAATTGGTTGGGTCTATTTCAGCTATTACAGCTTCACAACTATGATATCTTATATTCAAAACAACTTCAGTAAAGTTAAAAATTAGAATCTGATAGACTTTTTGTAAGTTCTTGTTATCTATATCTCAGCATAGCATGCTATTATACTATTAGATGCTTAAATATCTAGTATATAATCATATATAAGGTATTAGATTTCTAACATCCATGAGTATGTTGTGTTTTAGATTTCTACCATGTTTTAGAGATCAGACAAATATAGAAACAGATCCCAGCTGCACTATTATCAACGTTGACATAGATTTACAGAATCTCTACTAAAACCATTTATCAGTAACCCTCTTCCCTAATAATTATGTGACCTGAATACTGATCATAGGTACATTGCTTATGATTCCGATATGAACCAATTCAATAAGATTAAAACTCTTCATATTTCTAGTTTTTAACAAGCTTAGTCTTTGCAAGATTAGCCTCATGTTGAAAGTCAACTTTTCCATATACCTCATTTTTTCATTAGGCTATTCTCCACACAAATAGTACTATTGTACAGATCTATAGGGAAATCCAATTTTAATTTCTTTAGTTAGATGAATTTTTATATCATTTTCACTATATATGATTATCATTTTCACTATTTGATCCTCATTTGCCTCCACAATACTGTAAAATATAAAAAAATTAATTAAAATATGTTGAGTTATGCCAATTGTGTTTTTACAGTCGTATGAATTTGTACAGAGAATAGCCAAAGCTCATTGCATCAAAGATTGATGCCTGTCAAAAGTGTGTAGTAAGAGGTCTGTACATCATCTCAACTTACATATATTTTTCCAAATCCTCCACTTCTAGACCGAATCTTCGATACAGATACTTAATGTTGTAACTAAAAGTGCTCTCTCAAAAGACCACATAGATTCTTGTAGATTGTAGTGATGCCAATTATTCTGGGACCTAAAAAATGTTTTCTGGTATTGGGTTTCTAAATTCTATAGCATAAACCCACTACAACAGACAAGATGGCAAGTAGCACTTGAAAACTTAGCACATCATATTTAAGTTTGGGACGTGTAGTTTGCTAGGAGACATAAGGCTCAGATTCATATTTGTTTAGTATCTTGTAGGATTATACCCGCAACTAGTAGATTTGACACTCCAAGGAATTGGAACAATCACCTATGGTCCCAAAAAATATTAATTTCAAATAATATTTCTGTATTTCAAATAACATTAGTAGGTGAGAATGAAAATGATAGGGAATGGTGAGAATGAAAATGAAACTATCCTTATAGTGATTGTACATTATCATGTTGTCATTATAGTAACTGTCCTCATTTGTGACTGTCCTTTGCATAGATGAGGACATCTCATAGTGATTTTCCCTTGTGTAATTGCCACTTGAATGTATTGGTATTGAACCATGCAAATATGGGCTCACTGCCACTTGAATGTATTGGTATTGAAGTATTGGTATTGCTACTGAACTATGTTACATTGACTGTACATTATCATGTTGTCTTTATAGTGAATGTCCTCATTTGTGACTGTCCTTGTCACAAATGAGGACATCTCACAGTGACTATCCCTTGTGTAATTGCCACTTGAATGTATTGGTATTGAACCATGCAAATATGGGCTCATTGCCACTTGAATGTATTGGTATTGTAGTATTGGTATTGGTACTGATCTATGTTACACTGACTGTACATTACACAAGGGATAGTCACGGTGAGATGTCCTCATTTGTGACAAGGATAGTCACTATAAAGACAACATGATAATGTACAATAACTGTAAGGACAGTTTCATTTTTGTTCTCACCTAGTGTTGTTATTTTAAATAGAGAGATATCCTCATTTGTGACAACAAAGAGGATACCTTTGAGGGAAATGTTAGAATCCCTTAATTACCCTCAAAGGTATCCTCTTTGTTGTCACAAATGAGTATGTTGTGTATTTGTTGATGCCAATATTAATGATGCTCACTGCTAGTAAGTCAAAAACTAATCACAATTCACTTTCGCACAACAAAGAGGATACCTTTGAGGGCAATGTTAGAATCCCTTAATTTCCCTCAAAGGTATCCTCTTTGTTGTCACAAATGAGGACATCTCTCTAAGTTTTTAGCTGGCACTGTCACAGCACTAAAAACTTAATACCAAACATAGCTTGCACCAAGAAATAGAGAGATGTCCTCATTTTATGACAACAAAGAGGATACCTTTGAGGGAAATTAAGGGAATCTAACATTTCCCTCAAAGGTATCCTCTTTGTTGTCACAAATGAGGATATCTCTCTATTTCAAATAACAGCTCTAGGTGAGAACAAAAATGATAGCGAATGGTGAGAACGAAAATGAAACTGTCTTTACAGTGATTGTACATTATCATGTTGTCTTTACAGTGACTGTCCTCATTTGTGACTATCCTTGTCACAAATGAGGACATCTCACAGTGACTGTCACTTGTGTAATTGCCACTTGAATGTATTGGTATTGAACCATGCAAATATGGGCTCATTGCCACTTGAATGTATTGGTATTGAAGTATTGGTATTGGTACTAAACCATGTTACACTGACTGTACATTATCATGTTGTCTTTACAGTGATTGTCCTCATTTGTGACTGTCCTTGTCACAAATGAGGACATCTCACAGTGCCCATCACCCAACAACTGCTATTTTGAAACACAAGCTTCAACTATTTAAAAATTACAATATACGCAAAGCTTATAAGTATCACATTCAATTCTCCAAATCTACTTATAATTCTACTTCACAGTCATGCCTGAACGTTGTCAGTAGGTAAAGTATGAACTGAATAAAGTTATTTTTTTCTCAACTAATTTATGGTCACTTACATTGTTCTATGGTACTTTCTCTTGATGGTAATTACTTTCATCATCAACCAAATCAACAGATACCATATTCTCTTTCTTGTCTACATATGTTGTATGCTCAACCTACAACTCTATTCACTGATTATGCATTATAGTTGGGTGTTTTCTTATGTTGTTTGGTGATTGTTTTGTTGGTATGTTTAGGTAATTGATGGATCTCATTGATGATATTGAACTTGAAGGACAATTTATGAGGAGGAGAAGACTCCTGCCTATTGTTGTAGTTCTTCTTGCCACCCTTTCTCACAACCATAGCAGTGTCTGTAAAAGAAGGTAGTCGAAATATGCGTAAGTGGAAAAGAGATGTAATTCCTTTTTATAAGTGTATTATCAACTCCAATGAGACAGATTGCTTTGACCAAATACGCATGAGTAGATGATCATTCTTTAAACTAACCAATATTTTAAGGCAAAAAGGAAGCTTCAGAGATACAAAAATCTTCGCGTTAGAAGAACAATTAGTCATCTTCCTCCATACTCTTGGCCACAATCTAAGGAATCGTAAGATTTCCCATAACTTTGGGCACTCCGAAGAGATGGTAAGTCAATACTTCCACAAGGTCTTGAAGGCTATCTTAGCACTCCATCCAGATTATTTTATACCCCCTGGTCCAAACACTCCTCGGGAAATCAGTTGGAAGACCCATTTTGATCCATACTTCAAGGTATATCTCCCAGTGGTTCAAATTTTTTTGATTGAGTTGTAATCCTATTATCGCGTGTTCATTAGATTAAGATTTTTTTGACTACAGGACTGTGTGGGAGAAATTGATGGATCCCATATACTAGTCACTATGGATGTCAACGTGCAAGCTAAATATCATGATAGAAAAGGCAACTTTCACAGAATGTTATGGGAGTGTGTTCATTTGACTATAAGTTTCAATACATCCTTTCTGGTTGGGAAGGGTTTGCTGCAGATAGTCATGTTCTAGCTTCAACTCTATCTAGAGCAGATCCACTAGTAGTTCCCCCAGGTTTGTAAAATATGATTATATTACTGAAGCCTACAAAAAATAAGACAACATTATAACAATGACATTTTGTTTTGTTTAGGTAAATATTATTTGGTCGATGCTGGATATCCAAACGTACCTAGATTTCTCATGCCTTATCGGTGCACATGCTACCACCTAAAGGATTTTTCAAGAGAAAACCCAATAAACGCCCCAGAAGAGTTGTTTAATCATTGACACTCCTCGCTTAAGAATGTAATAGAGTGTACA
This sequence comes from Chamaecyparis obtusa, assembly GCA_027943335.1. Classification (NCBI taxonomy): domain Eukaryota; kingdom Viridiplantae; phylum Streptophyta; class Pinopsida; order Cupressales; family Cupressaceae; genus Chamaecyparis; species Chamaecyparis obtusa. Next base: position 139,610 of record BSBK01007506.1, read on the forward strand.
TTTGGGATTTTGAAGCAGCATTTTCCTATCTTGAAGCATGCAATGTCTTATCAAATCAAGACACAAACAAGGATTGTTTTGGCATGTTGCATACTTCACAACTTCATTACAATAGAGAATGGCCTTCCATCCAAGGTAGAATTTGAATAAGAAGATGGTCGTGACCGGATAGATGTACTAGTGCTTGAGACATATGGGTTGAGCCAGCGTGAAAGAGATGATTGGGGGAAATTTTGAGATGAAATAGCAAGAAGGATGTGGGAAGACTATAGATCTCGCTCTTACTCAGTTGAATAACTACTATGGTAGTGTTTAAACTTTAATGTGAGATTTCATAAATTTCACGAACTGATATTATATATTAAAAGCCATTATGGCATATGTAGTGTTTTCATGTTATATTCAATGTTGTTATATTTAATGTTTTCATGTTATATTTAATATTGTCATGTTATGTTTAATGTTATATTTAATGTTTACATCTACATATATGTCTGTTTGCATCTATTTACATTGCAATTGACAAGTCATCCCTAACTTAGATTTAGATCTGATCATCAACATTGCGTTATGACATATTGTAGAGTTGTCGTATTATATTCAATGTTATATTTAATGTTCTCATGTTATATTTAATATTTTCATGTTATGTTTAATGTTGTTATATTTAATGTTTACATCTACATATATTTCTATTTGCATATGTTTACATTGCAATTGATCTTTCACCCTAACTTAGATTTATATTTGAACATCAACATTGTGTTATGACATATTTAGTGTTGTCAAAAGAAGTGGGCAACTCATGTTGTGTGTGCCTCAAGTATGTCTATGGATGTATTGATGAACATGGATGCTGAGGTTGAAGTGATACATCCAACTTCTTCTTGCAAGAAGGTATTCTAGACAAAAGAAATGGAATGCAAGTTGCTAGACTTGCTACAAGAGCAAGTGCAGCTTGGAAAAAAATTTGAAGGGGGTTTCAAGAAAGAGGCTTGGACCGCCATTGAAAGGAGGTTCAATAATGAGTTTAAAATGAAGATATTGAAGGATAACTTCAACAACAAGCTGAAAACTTGGAAGAAAGGGTACAGAGTAATGAAAGAGTTGAGGAATACAAGCGGCTTAGCATGGAATGAGAGTACCCAAACTATGGATGCCAATTCTAGTGTTTGGGACGAGTTGTTGAAGGTAACATGGTCTTAAAATCTACTTCTAAGTTGAATATATCTTTTTAAGTAATGAAAGACAACTAATGAATTCAATTGTTATGCCATCATGCAGAGAAAGGAATTTAAAAATGCCAAAATGTATAAGAGGCAGCCATTTCAATACTACAATGAATTATCTTGTATTGTTGGGAATGACATAGATGAGGGCATTATAGCTACAACAGCTCAAGAGACAGAGGAAGATTTCAATGATGAGGAATATTTCACTTATCATGGTATTGATACTGCATCTTTTGAGACTGCTGCTGATTTGGCTAGTGATGGTATCGATACAACACCATCGAACCAATCTAGTGCAAGCGGCAGAGACAACCCTTCAGCATCGTCAAGGAGGAAAAAGAGGAAGAGGAGAAGCATTGTAGGTTCCTTGGATTCAATTTGTAAAGTGATCAAAGATATGTTTGTAGGCATTACAATAAGCCTTACAGAGCCTCTAAAAGTGGATAGAATATCATTTGGAAGGAAAATTGATGCAGCGGAAATGTATAAAGAACTTAAAGCAATCCCCGACCTTAGTAAGGGTACTATGCTTGATGCATATGATACTTTTTTGCATGATACTACATCAACCGTAGGGTTCTTGACAATGACTGAAGGGGAGAGAGTCAGATATATTATATGGAAGTTTGGAGGACTTTAGTTGATCCATGCTTATTTGATCCATGTTTCAAATCAAAACAAATGTTTCATATTAAAAAAATCAGAATTATGGATTTAATCTATTGTTTTTAAAATATGATCCTGTGATGGATTTAATTACTCTGGTCCAATGGTTTTTTTACTACATTTTCTATTCATGTGTTGGGTTAAATGTAATGACTATGGTAATATGAGGTGGGTTGATTGATTGGTTTGACCCACAAATTACAAACTTGGGAGTTTGAGGGATTGTTCATTGTTTAAGGCTTACTAGTGAGTCAACCTTGCACTCAAAAATAACAAAAATTATGTTCAACCAATTATGGTTGAACATAATTTCTGCTATGTTTGAGTGCAAGGCCGATTCACTAATTTAAGAATGAACAATAGAGAAAATACTCCATCCTTTTTTATGCTATTCTAAATTACAGTCCTTTGATATATTTGTCCATTATATTGACATGATTACTTTCTTGATTGATTGGTTTGACCCATAAATTATAGACTTGGGAGTTTGAGGGATTGTTCATTGTTTAAGGCTTACTAGTGAATCAGCCTTGCACTGAAAAATAGCAAAAATTATGTTCAACCAATTATGGTTGAACATAATTTATGCTATTTTTGAGTGCAAGGCTGATTCACTAGTTTAAGAATGAACAATCTTAAACTAGTGAATCAACCTTGCACTCATGCTGATTCACTGTGAGATGTCCTCATTTGTGACAAGGATAGTCACAAATGAGGACAGTCATTGTAAAGACAACATGATAATTTACAGTTAGTGTAGCATGGTTCAAGTAGCAATGAGCCCATATTTGCATGGTTCAATACCAATACATTCAAGTGAAAATTACACAAGGGATAGTCACTGTGAGATGTCCTCATTTGTGTCAAGGACAGTCACAAATGAGGACAGTCACTGTTAAGACAACATGATAATGTACAGTCAGTGTAACATGGATCAGTACCAATACCAATACTTCAATACCAATACATTCAAGTGGCAATGAGCCCATATTTGCATGGTTGAATACCAATACATTCAAGTGGAAATTACACAAGGGACAGTCACTATGAGATGTCCTCATTTGTGACAAGGATAGTCACTAGTCTAAGATTGTTCATTCTTAAACTAGTGAATCAGCCTTGCACTCAAAAATAGCATAAATTATGGTTGAACATAATTTTTGCTATGTTTGAGTGCAAGGTTTATTCAGTAGTTTAAGAATGAAAAATCTTAAACTACTGAATCAGCCTTGCACTTAGGCTGATTCACTATGAGATGTCCTCATTGGTGATAAGGATAGTCACAAATAAGGACAGTCACTGTAAAGACAACATGATAATGTACAGTTAGTGTAACATGGTTCAAGTGGCAATGAGCCCATATTTGCATGGTTCAATACCAATACATTCAAGTGGAAATTACACAATGGAAAGTCACTGTGAGATGTCCTCATTTGTGACAAGGACAGTCACAAATGAGGACAGTCACTGTTAAGACAACATGATAATGTACGGTCGGTGTAACATGGATCAGTACCAATACCAATACTTCAATACCAATACATTCAAGTTGCAATGAGCCCATATTTTCATGGTTCAATACCAATACATTCAAGTGGCAATTACACAAGGGACAGTCACTATGAGATGTCCTCATTTGTGACAAGGATAGTCACTAGTTTAAGATTGTTCATTCTTAAACTAGCGAATCGGCCTTGCACTCAAAAATAGTAGAAATTATGGTTGAACATAATTTCTTCTATGTTTGAGTGCAAGGCTGATTCACTAGTTTAAGAATGAACAATAGAGAAAATCCTCTATCCTTTATGCTATGGATATTTATCCTTTATGCAGAACATCTATATTCATATCTTCATTTTTTTCAAGTATAGAAACCCCTCGGCTATGACAGAAATGCATTGCATTGATGAGCTGCTTCAAATACATTATGGCATCATGCTATTAAAACATATACTCCTAAACTTTATTAAATGCCTCCTCCCATAACATGCTTCATGATAAAATAATGCTTTAGGTAAGAGGTTGAGTTTGTTTAAACAATGAACAATCCGTCAAACTCCCAAGTCTGCAATTATGGTTGAACATTCTGCTATTTTGTGAGTGCAAGGCTGATTCACTAGTTTAAGAATGAACAATCCCTCTCACTAGCCTTAAACAATGAACAATCCCTCAAAATTCCAAGTCTGTAATTTGTGGGTCAAACCAATCAATCAAGAAAGTAATCTTTTGTCCAGAATACCTTCTTGCAAGAAGAATTTGGATGGATCACTTCAACCTCAACATCCATGTTTCACACTTCTTTTGACAACACTAAATATGTCATAATGCAATGTTGATAACATGACAATATTAAATATAACATGAGAACATTAAATATAACACGACAACACTACAATATATCATAACTAATTATGGTTGAATCAGCCTTGCCACTTTTTGTTTTTCTCAATGAATTTTGTTTAATTTTTAGATTGTTGTGGCTCATGAACTCTCAAGTATGATTCTAATAGACTTTTTAAATGTTGAAAGTTGCATTATTTGTATTGTTCTGATATAATTATTTGTATTGTTCTGATATAATTATATGTATTATTTGTATTGCATTATATGTTATAATATTTATATAATAAATGTAGTAAAGATGGTGCTGTGCATTATTGATATAGGCTCGATGGCTCTTCTCAATGTGCCAAACTGTCAATGTGGTGGTGGACAGTGCATGTTGAGAACTTCACGGACACCAAACAACCCTGGACAACAATTTTGGTGCTGCCCAAATAGAAATAAGGTTGCTAATGTGTATATATTTAATGTTTGTAATGTAAATATTATTCATTATATTATAAGAACTAATGTAGATTGGGCATCACAGGGAAATAATGGCTATGGATATTTTATTTGGGTTGATGACAACTCATCTGCATCGATCCACCCATCTCCACTTATCCACGATGAGGGATTTGAGTGTAAAACATGTTAGACTAGGGCAAATGCAAAAATTATATATTTACGATGCCTTCTCTGTATTGTAATTGCATATCTTTGTTGTGACCATATGCGGAGATGAGCTTAGGAATTAGTCGGTTTAGTATTTTCATACTGTAACTAGTATTTTAATATGGATATGGCATAACTTATCTTTGTGTCAAGTGCACATATATATGGTTTCCATCTTTTTTTATAATAATTCTTCATGTTTATAGCTCAGTGAGCCCCAATCTACTATCAGTCACATGATTTAACATTTATTAGTGTTTTCTTGGTTATTGCTTTGTAGAATTCTAACCCAGGTTTGTTGAATGTACTTCATTAGTGTACTAACAAAATCACAAAGTAGTCGTATGCTCTATGTATGCAGTGTCCATAGATAAAAACATGAGTTCGAGCATGAGAGAGTGTCAAAGACTCATCCGATTATAACACTGAGGAATGCCTCATTCAACTTTTAATTTCATATCTGCATTATGTAATGAGGAATGCCTCATTCAAGTTGTAATTTCATATATCCTAATGAGGAATGCCTCATCCAAATTGTAATCTTATGTTTTGGGGCTAGACCGGAGGTTTTCTCCACTCGTCTCTTTCGTACCAGTACTCCTATTGAGCCAGGTTCGCAACATTTTGAAAAAAAATAAATAATAAAATGAATGGCTTGTTTATAATGATGACTTGTGTATTTTGGAGTTTGTTATTTTATAAATTTGTATAGGAATTTTATTTTTTAAAAGATATACAAAATGTTAATTTTTTTAAAAACTTATAAACATATTTTTATTTCAAAAGATTATAAAATTAATCTTGATAGAAAAATAAAATAAATACTCAAAAACGCCATGTGAAAAACATAATTGCATTTGAAAAAATTAAAAAAAAGTTATACATGTTAAATTTTTTAAAAACTTATAAACAAAATTTTATTTAAAAATATTATAAAATTAATTTTGATAGAAAAATAAAATAAATATTCAAAAACGCCTACAAAATTTGAAAAACATAATTACATTTGAAAAAATCACAAAAAATTTATACAAAATGTTAAAATTTAAAAAAACTTATAAACATAATTTTATTTCAAAATATTATAAAATTAACGTCGATAGAAAAAAAAAAAAAAACTATTCAAAAACACCTAGAAAATGTAAAAAACAAATTAAATTAAACAATAAAATAATTAAATAAATTAAAAAAAATTCTTATTCAGTGCAGATTCCAATTCCAGTTTGTTGCTACCAAATGCGGAAAATACATCTTCTCAGTCATCTTCCGGGTGCACCAAACGGTTCCAACAGATATTTTGGATATCATTTTGAGGATATGTATCTTCCAGAATTGACTATATCCAGCATTTTGTATGCCATGCACCAAACAAGCCCTTAGTTTAGTTACAGAGAGTTTCTTTAGCACAATAGGTGCCTACACAGGTTCAACAGGTTCCTCCACAGGTGCAACAGTCACAGGATATGGGATAGAGTTCACAGGCTACTCCTAGTATTGATATTGTAGCACAAGAGGTGCAGTCATTGAGGACAGTTTGGTATCTTCTATTGTGGGTAGATTAGATTAGGTTTCTACCTTGATACAACAGTTTGTGACGATGATGGCCCAGAGCCATAGTGTAGCGAGCACTTCTCAGGCTCCTCCCTCATAGGATAGATAGGATGGCAGAGGTCCAGATGGATCAGGTGCTGGGGGTGGATCAGGTGCTACTATGGGCTCTTGATGATTGATGACAGAGTTACCCATTATTGATGTCCTTGTATCATGTTTCATGTTGTTTTATTGATCAGAACTCTTGTTGTATCATTTTCATGACATTTGTATCTTGATATACTGATTTGATGAACACTTTATATGATGATATACTTCCTTGATTCTCTTGATGTATTTGCTATGAGATTATCTTTATATGTAGCCATATGGTGTTTATGATGTATTTACTTGTGATTTTTCTATGGATGCAATGTATCTTATTTTATGATATAGATAGATGAATACATTGTTGGATGAATTTATGACATTGTTTCCTCCATTTTCAAATGTATGGATGCAATGTGTTTTATGGGGATGTGGATATGAATGCCCCTATGTTTTTTATTTTTGAATGTATGCAGTTCTATCTTTAATTATATGTATGCAAATGATGTATGAGTAATGAATCTTTTTCTGCTGCTTCTCTCATATATGGATAATGGATAATGATTAATGCTATGCAAAAGATAATCTCACTTTGTTGATTGAAATCAAGGATAAGATGTTTGAATTGAACCCCCCTTTCTTTAATGTTTTGACTCACCAGGATTATTAATGTATCCCCTTTCCATTTTCCCCCTTGCAAATTAAGCTAATAAAGGCAAAACAATATATGCAATGCACTTAATCTAAGATGTATGCAGCTATCTGTCATTATTCAACATTTGGAGCTTATAATCATCATTGAGCATTTTTGGAATCCTATTTTAGTACAACCATCACTAGTTCAACTATGATGATATGAATACTTTTTCACCTCCTTCTTTTCTTTCCCTTCTCTCTTCAGTACGACTATCACTGATTGAAGCCAATCATGAGAGTACGAATACTGATTTTGTCAGATTCTATGTTGCAAGTGGATTTTGGTATTATGATATTGAAGATCAAAATAGCCAAGGTATCTATTTGCGGAAACAAGAAGAAATCTTAGTTTTATCCTATGTACAAGTCCTCGATGATTATTTGATGATCACACCCTTAGACAAATAATACATGATTTAAAACTTTGATTTTAAGATGGTCATTTAGAAATCAAGAAAAATATCATCCTTTCATCATAGCTTGTCCAGTCTAAAACTTTCATCAATTCTCTAGAAAGACATGATTTCATCAATTGAATCAACACTTAGAAAAAAATTTGTAATTTTTTTCAAATCCATATTTCAAGTGTAGTTCCATCCATTTCATACTTTTAATCCTGATAAAGGTAAGGTCATTTCCATTCTTGGATCAAATTTTTCTTTTAGGCTCAAATTGGATTAGGATGTAGATTTGATTAAGTGTTCCTCTTTCAAGTGTGATGAACTGATTCTCTAATTTAATAAAACTTGCTTTGATGAATCTTTTCTCCTTTTGAGTAGATTGCCCCCAGTTTGATATTGATTTCATTTGTGGGACTTAGGACAATTTGTCGATTAGGTGAGCAAAATCTTGAGGTACTTGCAAATGCAACTGTGGGGTTTTATTATGCAATATATACAAATTTTGGCGAATGCAATATTTACAAGGTGACCTTCTAGGTATGCGACTGACTTGGACTTTCAATGGTGCTTGTTTACCAAGTTTTCACCGATTGAGTGGATCTTGCTCTTTTTTCTATTTTAAAAGCTTTTCTCTTTTTTTGCTACCAAGGTGCCTATTTGCTAGGTTTTCACCAACGCACTTTTCTTCTTTTTGATTTTTTGTATTTTTCTTTTTTTTCAATTTTTTTTTTGTTCACATCATCGAGGTGCCTATTTGCTCAGTTTTCACCAAGACAACATCTATTTGAGGATCATATATGAATGTTTTTGCTTTCTTCATGCTCAATTTTCCACTATTTTTATCTTTTCTGCTTTTCAAATGTTTTTGATATTTTCAGGATCTCTTTGAAATATGTGCAATAAATATGATGCTCTTCATCTGATACTCTTTATACTCTTTCATCTACCTCATGTATAGAACCTCTTTAGATGTATGCTATTGATTGGTTCCTGTAGTTCTTCCCCATTACAATCTGCTAGTTTGTAGGTGTCGGTCCCAAAATTTTCAACAGTGAGAAATGGTCCTAACCAGTTTGCTTCCCATTTTCCTTTATTTTCCCTTTCTGCTTGATTCTTGGTATTCTCTCACAAAACTAGGTCACCTATTTGAAATGTCCTTGGCTTGATGTGCTTGTTGTAAGTCCTTGACATACTATTCTGGTACACCTTCAAATGGTCAAATGCTTGCTTTTGTTTTTCATCCAAGAGTTCTAGTTCTTGCAGCCTAGCAACCCTATAGTCTTCCTCATTTATTAAACCATGCATGGATATACTCAAAGATGGAAGTTCTACCTCCAAAGGAAAAACTTCTTATGTTCCAAAGACTAAGGAAAAAGGTGTAGCTCTTGTTGGTGTTCTTATGCTTGTTCTATAAGCCCACAAGGTTGGGTTTATTTTGATATGCCAATCTCTACCATAATTGTCCACTGTTCTCTTCAAAATTTTCAATATGTTTTTATTTGTTGCTTCAGCTTGTCCATTACCTTGAGGGTAATAGACTGAAGAAGAATGATGAATCATGTGAAACTTAGTACAAATTTCCCTTAGGTCTTTGTTCTTGAAATGCTTTGCATTATCCGTTATGATGGCATGAGGTATGTCATATCTACAAATAATATGATTAAGTAGAAACAAAGATATTTGCTTGCCTATTGCAGTTGATAGGGGTACAACTTCCACCCACTTAGTAAAGCACTCAGTCACCATGATGATGAATTTATGACCATTTGAGGATGGTAGATAAATCATGCCTATTAAATCTAGACCCCATTGATAGAATGGCCAAGGTGTTGTCATCGGATGAAGCTCTTGCGTGGGCACATGTATTACATTCCCATGGAATTGACACTTTCTACATGCTTTTGCAAAGTTACAAGAGTCTTTCTCCATCATAGGCCAAAAATATCCTATCATAAGACATTTCTTAGCTAGGGATAATCCGTTTGAGTGCAATCCAAAAATTCCTTCATGGATTTCTCATAAGGATACATTTGATTCTTCCTCTTCTAGACACCTAAGGAGCATTCTGTCTAGACTTTTTTGATACAATTTTTTCGAAACCATAGTATATCGGGTGGCTTGATGAATGAAGCTTTTCTTTTGGTTCCTAGTTTGGTTGATGAGAAGGATTTGGCCTTTTAAATAGTTGTAAATTGGTCCATACCAAGGTGATTCATTTGTAGTTAGTAAGAAAATGGTAAAAGGGTGAGTAGGATCAAATGCAGGTTGGTCCACTTCTTCTACTAGGAACTCATATCTAGCACTCTGATCAGGCATCTATAAAAGTGAGGCCAAAGTTTCCATTGCATCCGCTGCTTTGTTCTTTTCTCTTACTACTTTCTCAAATGTAATGATTACAAAATACTTCTTAAGATTGTCCACCATTTTTTTGTAGGTTACCAATTTGTCATCTTTCGTCTGATATTCTTCATTGACTTGATTTATGACTAATTGTGAATCTCCATATACTTTTAGTTATGTGACTTTCCACTCTAATGCCAACATGATTCCAATAACCAAGGCTTCATACTCTACTATATTATTGGTGCATGGAAATAGTAGTTTGTAGGACTTTGGGATAGTGGAGCCTTGAGGAGTGATTAGAAGTATGCCTGCTCCTGATCCATGATGAGTATATGAACCATCAAAATATAATTGCCATGTTTTGGCCTCAACATTCACAATCTCTAAATTTGGGAATTCCACTTGTAGAGGATAGTCATCATGAAGTGGTGCTTCTTCTAACTGGTTAGCAATGACTTTCCCTTTGATTGATTTTCTATCAACATATTCTATGTCGAATTCACTTATTACCATCACCCACTTTTCTAGTCTTCCATTCAATGTTGTTTTACTTAGTAGGTACTTCAAAGGGTCAATTTTAGCTATGAGCCTTATCTTGTGGGCTAGCATATAATGGTGTAATTTTTGGGAATAAAAAACTATGGCCAAGCATGCCCTTTCCATGAATGTATAGTTAAGCTCTTATTTGACCAAGGTTCTACTTATGTAGTAAATCGCCTTCTCTTTTCCTGTTTCATCTTCTTGTGCTAAAAGTGCCCCCAATGAATTCTCTATTACTGAAATGTATAAGATCGGGGGCTTACCTCTGATAGGTGGCATCAAGATTGGTGGATTCATGATATATTTCTTCAATAGATTAAAGGCTTCTTCACACTTGTCAGCCCATTTGAAAATTGTGTCTTTATGCAAAAGTTGGGTGAAATTATTATATTTTTCCGCTAATCGGGAAATAAATCTCCTAATGGATTATATCCTTGTAAAGATCTCATCTGACTAATGTTTTTGGATGCTTCCATTTCCATTATAGCCTTCACTTTAGCAGGATGCACCTCTATCCATTTTTCAGATACAATGTAGCCTAGTAATTTGCTAGATTGGACTCCAAACACACATTTCTTTGGATTAAGTCTCACTTTGAATTCTTCTCTAGCCTTTCAAAAAAATTCGCCAAAATTGGTAGATGCTCTTTTCTTGAGTGTGATTTAGCTAGTATGTCATCCACATAATCCTCCATAAATTTATGCATCATATCATGAAATATTGTGGTCATTTCTCTTTGATAGGTCGCTTCTGCATTTTTCAAGCCAAAAGCCATGACATTCCAACAAAAAGTACCCCATGCACATGTAAAGGCAGTTTTATCTTGGTCTTCTAGTGCTATCTTTATCTGATTATATCTGCTAAATCCATCCATGAATGACAACATGGTGTGTCCTACTGTTAGGTCCACTATGGCATCAATACTTGGAAGTGGGAAATCATCCTTAGGACATGCCAAGTTTAAGTCTCTAAAATCTATGCAAATTCTAATGGATTTGTCTGCTTTTGATACTAGCACTATATTGGAGATCCATTGTGCATAATCAATGGCCCTTATAAATCCCACCTTCAATAGTTTTTCTAACTCCACTTTGACAAGTAGTGTTATATGAGGATACATCTTCCTTAGCTTTTTCTTAATAGGTTTGGCTCCTTCCTTGATATTTAGGTGATGCATTATAAGATTTGGGTCTAAACCTGGCATATCATCATAAGACCATGCAAAGTTAACTTGTTTTTCCTTAAAGAACTTGATGAATTATATTCTTTATTTGCTAGATAGGGATGTCACTAGGTGGATGATCTTTGGCTTTGTTTCTGACCCAATATTTTCCTCTTATGTTGGCTCAATTAAGATCAGAGATCTTTCTTCATAATGTTCTGGTAGAACATCCAAAATCCCTTCCTTAGGTGCCTCAGTTGGGTTTTCACCTTTGGAAACATCTTTTATTTCTTTATTTTTTCCTTTTGGATCTAATGTTGCCACAATGTGGTTTTCAACACTTGATTCTTTTCCTTTTCTATTTTTTTAAATTTTTTTCATTTTTTCTCGAACTAGAAGTTTGGATGCTCCCTTTAATCATTTCTTCTTGATATTCTCTGATAGAAGAAGGTTCAACCGCATTGAGGTATTTGGACACCATGTTGTAATTTAAGAAAATTGGCAAGGTGGTTGGTTCAATGGCATTAAATTCAATTAAGTCTGGATGAATGAGAGTTAATGGGTCAACACTTGGGTTTGTTTCAATTGGATTGAAGGTGCATATCTCATTATTGGAGGGTTCATACATTGTATCTTGAAAATCTCAAACATGGGCTTCCTCTAAATGTTCTAAAGAAGAAGGATCAAAGTCCTCATCAGTAGACTCCTCTAGGGTTTCTGTTGGATAAAAATCATGTGGATTAAACCTAAGGTTTGATTCTTCCATAGTAGGTCTCCATGAAGGAGCATATGGTTCGCCTACCCATTGATTTATCTCTATTTCTATGCTTGGGAAATCATTTAAGATCACTTGACTAGAACTAGATGCTTGATTTGAACTTGATTTTGCTATTGGTCATTTATCTTTGGTAGAAGTATAAGTATGAATAACATCAATGCCCTTATCTTGACATGACTCATCTGATAGGGTATCCCACTCCCATTCATTAGAATCATCATCACTATGAGATTCTAATTGTAATATTTGATCATATAGTTTGGGGTAATGTTTTTGAGTGTATCCTTCTTCAAGATACCCTAATCGTATTTTCTATTTGGAATCTCACTATGTTGATTCTATGGGTTCAATGAGCCCTTCATTCTTCATGCCCAAAGGTCCTTGACCTCTATAACTCATCTTTTTCATGATTGAAAACCCTTTCCCATATTGACATGTGGGAATGGTTACATTTTGGATATGTTTGACGTGGGCACTTGATTCTTCATCTTTGTATAACTAGTTTAGGATTTCATTTTCTTCTTCATCCATGGTGGATGACGTACTTTCCCTTACAAAGTTATCATTATATCTATGAGGTAGATTTAAGGGTCTCCCAAAGGACTTGGGTGATAAAGGTAGGCCCATCATAGATAAGGAGTATTCACCTACTCCATTTTGTTTGATCTTACATTGCTTATCAAAATTCTTCATCATTTGGTCCATCTTTTGATAATGGGTCTCTTTAGTGTACACTTGGATAGCTTTGGTAGGGTCTTCTTTTGGTTCTTCAATAATGTTATCCTCATTAACCTTCTCTTTTCCTTTAGTCGATGTAGTTAGGTTAATGAGTTTTGGTGTGTCTTCAATAACAACTTCTTCTTTTATCTTTTATTTTCATTTCAACAAAGGAATGTCCTTAGAACTTTGACCTTGCTCCATTTGATTAGGTATATACCCTTCAGCATTATGTGGAACCAAGGAGTCATTGATAGGCTTGAAATTATTACAATATTGGAATGGATTTAGATCTCCACTTACCATTATCTCTTGTCCTAGATATGGGAATTTTAGGCATTGATGATAAGTTAAAGGAACGGCTTGCATTTCGTGGATCCATGGCCTTCCTAACAAGATATTTTAAGTCAAATTTAAGTCCAACACTTGGCATATGGTCTCTTTTTTCATGGGACCAACTCTTATGGGTAGCACTATGACTCCTTTTGAGGCTCTTTCTTCATCATCGTAGGCTTTTATGGTTATCTTTTTCTTAGGGTCAATAGCCTCCTCAGAAAATCCTAGGGCTTTTATCAAGCTAAGGGTACAAATGTTTAGGCTAGCTCCTCCATATATAGGGACTCTTTCACCCTATGCTTATGGATCAACACTTCTATGTGTAAGGGTAGATTTTGAGGATGATTAAGGGACATGTCATCTTGTTTGCAAAATGATAGGCAATGGAGCGCAATTAAGTTCCCTACCATATTTTGGAATTTTTCTACCTCCAAATTTAGAGGCACATTTGTTTCCAACAAGGCCTTCTCCAAGATATCCTTATGGATTAGTGATAATTTGAGCAGCTCAAGAATAGAGATTTGTGCGGGAGTTCTTTGTAATTGATCGACCAAGTTATATTGTTTTGATGATGATGTTGAAGCTTGGTTTGATAAGACAATCTTTGGAGCATTGGTAGGTAGGATATTTTTTATGCTTTCCCCCTAGTGACAACATTTGATGATGCTTCTCTTGATTTATCCTTCACTATGATAACATTTATGGTTTGATCCTCTTCTCTTAGGGTATTTATCGTGTTATCATAAGTATGAGCAAAGTTCACTTTCTCATTGCCCTTTTTTTTATTTTGATTAGATGACTCACTCTTTTCATGATTCAAAAAGGGATTTTTGAAGGCCATATGATCCTCATTATTTTGAGGCCCTTCAATTTTAATGGTTCCATTGTCAATTAGAGCTTGCACCAAGTGCCTCAAACTCATGCATTTGTTGGTTGGATGACCTCTATTTCAATGGTATTCACAATGATGAGAGTCATTCCACCAATGAGGTTTAACTTGAGGTTCATAATCTCTTATATCGGGCAATTTGATAACTTGAATGGAAACCAAAGTCCTTAATACATTCTCCAAAGGTTCACCTAAGCAGGTGAATTTCTTTTTATTATAGTTGGAGTAAGATTATTTGGGCTTATTCCCATTAGCATTATTGTTGAAATTGTTGGGATTGTTGTTAATTATTGGAATTATTGGAATTATATGGAGCTTTGTTTCATTGATTAATATTATTTGAAGAATTATCTCCATATGGTAGGATAAAAGGGGTTGACTTCAATTTGTGTGCCTCCACAACTCCATCATTCAGAAGGTTTTTGTTGTTATTATTTACCCATGATTTAGATTTATCATTGTGATTGTTGGACCCTTGATTATTGAAATACTTAGGCACATAATTAGTGTTATTGTTGTTATTATTGTTGTTGTTGTCATTGGATTTGTCATCTTTAAATAATTTGATTTCACCTCTCTTGACCAAAACATCCTCAATCTTGATACCATTTTTGATGAGTTTTTCAAATGTTGGGGGACATTGAAGTTGTAATCTATAATTCATTTCCGTGGTCAAATTGTTGGTGAAGATCTCCATCTTCTCTTTCTTGGGGATACTTCATGGATACCTTGCAAAAATAGTCCTCCACCTTTGTAGGAATCCTAAAAAGGACTCTCCATCTTTCTATTTGGTATCACACAACTTGAGCATTGTGATTTCGTGCTCAATGTTATAAGAATAATGGGTTACGAACTTGGAGGCTAGCTCCTCAAAGGTCTTTATTCCTTGGGGTAGTTTTGAAAACCACTCCATTGTGGGCCCTCCTAAGCTTCTAGGAAAGAGTCTCATTAGATATGTATCATTGTGCATGAACTCTATGCTTAGGGCACAAAACTCTCTTAGATGATCCTGTGGGTCTATTTACCCATGTACTTATCATATTTAGGAAAAATGGTATTGAAAGAAAAGGATACCATAACTAGGCTTTTGTTGAAAGGGAAAGGACACAAAGCTTCAATGGAAAAGGCCTTAGCTTTAGCTACCTTCTTCATCGTATCAATTTGTTCTTTGAAGGCATTTATCTGCCTAGTTATAACATTCATGGGGTCATCTTGATGTTGGTCTTTCTTGAGTTGGTCAATATCAAAATCATAAGGAAGCTTTACTCCCTTTTGGGCTAGATTTAGGAAAAATTTCTCCATGAACTCTAGGAATTCTAGATCTTGGGCAGCTCTCTCAACTTTTTCTTCAAGTGTTTCTTTGGAATTGTGATTGGCATTGTTGGTATTATGATTATGATATGCCGAGTTCCTATCCATCTCTCCAAGTCTTTGTTCAAATAGGTTTGGAAAAATTTCCTCTTGATTAGGATCTTTTAAAAGACTTTGGTATTCAACTTGTTGCCCTTCATTTGAAACAAGAGTGCTATCTCCTTGTAATGATACCCTATATGTGTGGAACCGCATGGAAACCAACATCCAACAAGGGTTCGATTTGGAATTATCCTTGAGTCAAGAATTGTTTATTTTAAATTGAAGAGATTTAAAAATATAAGATGAATTTTCAATGGATATATCTCTCACTTGTTTATGTATTTCAAACACAACAATCATGCATTCACTTGTATCTTTTTACCCACTTAACAAAAAAAAAGTTATTTGAAGAATGTTGTCATGGGTTCTGCACAAAAAGACACATCAAGAACCTACCTAGCACAAGATTTGGTTCATAAACATGGCTCTAAAAGGTGGTCTTGCTATTTTATCAAGGATTTATTGTAGATTCTGTTCAAAATGGACTTTAATCTTTCATCCCCTAAGTATGTTGAGGGGCTTCCCACATGCACCAAAGTATGATTTTGTGCAATCCGTGAGGACTACTAGAGGAAGTTTGAAAAATCTAAAATCCTTTTTGTCACACATCCCATTAAGGATGCATACATTTCATTTTATAGTGGGTTGGATTCTCATAGAAAAAGAAAGCTTATCCCACTTTGGGTTGTCCCTCTCACTGGCCTTGTTAAGGCAAAACTCAAGAGGCGAGCCCACTAATGTTCTAGCATGTTCATGTTTAAAGCAAGGAAATGGAATTAAGGTCAAGCTTTTGGGAATTTGGTTCACCAAAAGGTGAAGAGCATATCCCTAACTTTTCCTTTAGTTCCCAAACACAATTAGGAATGTTCAATTGATTTCACCCACTAACTATAGGGATTTGAGTATTTCTACTCTCTTCCACAAACAAGGGGCTTTGATTTTATGTGCTTGATTCCTTAACCTTTCTTAATAATAAAAAATTTCAACACCTTTGGCATTTTGATTAACTAGAAGAAGTGAAGAGCATAGGCCTAAATGCTAAACTTTCTAAACAAAGAGAGGTTTTGTAATTACTAGATTTTTGAAATGCACCAATGCCACAGTTTAAGGGAAAATATTGACTAGTTTGAGGCTTACCTTTTCCTCGTAAATAACAAAAGTTAGGGGCATTTTTGAGTGATTTCATCATTTTTATCCTTACCTTGGCAATAGCTCCTTCCAAGTGTGCTTTTCCACCAGCAAGTTAGTCAACACCAACAATCATAATGAGGGAAACCAAAATCAAAATTGAAGAAGAAAAGAATTATGTATTGAACCTTAAGCACCTTATTTGCAAATTTTTAAGGAAAAAATTGAACTAAGGAGTAAAAATCCAATTAAGAGAAATAATTTTTTTTTGTAAGCTTCTATAATTGCAAGATAGTTTTGATATACCTGGTTTTCTTCCTTTTGTGATTCCTCAAGAACTGATTTGATATGAGCAAGGTTCTCCTTCTTGATCCTTTTAGCTAACACCTTGCCTTCTTGATTAAATTTGCTCTCTAGGTTTTGGACCTTTTTGTGCCTGCTCATTTACAGTAAAAAGATACAAACAAAGAGTAAGATAATGGAATTTATCAATTTGAAAACAAATTAAAATGACAAACAACAAGTGTCATTGTCCAAGTAATATGCGAGATCAAATTGTTAGCAAGTGTCACTTTAATAATAGGAAGCGTCACTTTCTAGTGACACAAGCAACATTGAAAGTTAAATAGGCATAAACAATTTATTTGCTAAGCGTAAAGAGTATTGAAAATTGTGTAAAATGATTTATTCAAAGCAAAAATTTAACAAATACTAGGTGTGAAATAGAAGATACTAGGCGTGACCATCTCTATAAATTGCGTAGTCAAAGTCTATCACAGGTGGTGACAAATAGCAGATCTGGGACACTTCTTAAGTCATAGGCATGACTTTACAAGAAAAGGCAGGATAATTTATCTCATAAGTGTGAGCATCCATCTTACAAGAAACTAGAAAGAATTTAAAACAGAAGAGAAGTGATCGACCAAGCGTGAGTTAGCAACTTTTAGGTGTCACAACAGTGATCTCAAGTGTCATCAGAATGACTGTAGGTGTGACTGAATTCTTTGTATGCGTGACTTCACCTATTTTCTGCAGAAGATTCATGGAAAAGTAAAAATACAAGCATACAAAATATGAATAAAATGATGAAATGAGGCTTAGAGACCCACGGTGGGAACCATTTTGTATACTAGGGAAAGTATCTTCATAGAATTAAGGTTGAACAATAAATGAAATAGTAACTAAATAAACCACAATAGAGTAACTATTTAGCAAATTAATAATCAATTGAGCATCCTATGGCTCTCTAACTAAGAATTTTAATGTAAAGCTCTCAGCAAGCTCTCATTAATGACAGTCCTAGAACAAGAATGATAAAGATAAACAAGCTAAAGCTAACAATTATATCAAAGTAAATGCTAATTAAGCTCTCAAATGTCTTTCTAAGCTCAAATTGCAAGAGGTTCAATGCAATTCTCAGATGTGTGGTTCTGAATTATGAAGAAATTTGGTTTTCCTTTTATAGATTTTCCCAATGGTAGGAGGTGTAGTATAGTTGATCATGATTAAGCCGTGGTTAAGTCTTTGGTTCCACCCTTTGAAGACAATGCAAAGTTTGTGTCCTCAAAGCTTGGGACAAGTAGACAATATCAATGGACAAGATTCTCTTTCACTTTGAATGATTGAGATTGAATTAGACTTTATCCATTTGAATTCCTTTCCTCCACTCTCATTGGTTGATTGATTCTCCTCCCTTTGTGGTTGTTGAGAGTAATTAAGATTTATTAATTGATTTAAATGAATTTTTTTAGCCATGTACCCCTTGAATGGGTTGAATTTGATTTAATCTAAGACTATACAATTAATCGATTTAATTGTATTTTAATTTGATTGCACTTGATTAAAATGCTCTCAATTTTGGTTGATCTTGAATTAAGACTTGATTTTAATTTTGATTGGCTAATTATGCATTGTGATTCAATTGATTCAATGATGTCCTTGATTTTCTTTGATTTGACTTGATTTATTTTGATTTGATCTTTGTCCATTTTTAGGTGATTACAATTAGATGCAATTCTTAGATTTGTGGATGAATTATGAGTGAAATTAGCCTTGCTTTTATAGGATTTGGAAAGGGTAGGGGGTGTGGTAGAGTTGATCATGATTAGGCTTGAGTTGAGTCTTTGGTTCCACCCTTTGAAGAAAATTTAAATATTGCATCCTTAAAGCTTGGGACAAGAAGACAAGATGAGTGCACACGATGCTCTTTCAATTTGAGTGATTGAGATTGAATTTATCTTGATCCATGTGAGTTCTTTTATTAAATCCTATTGGTTGAGGATTTTTCCTCCCATGTAGTGTTGAGAGAAATTAGGATTTAATTAATTGATCTTAATTCATTTATTTAGCCAAGTGTACCCCTTGAATGGGTTGAATTTGATTTAATTCCAAACTATACAATTAATAGAATTAATTGCACATTGATTTGATTTAACTTGGTTAAAATGCTCCTGATTTTGATTTAAATTGAATTGAAGATTGATTTTAATTTTGATTGGCTAAATACTTGTTTAGATTCAATTGCCTTGATTTTGCATTGATTTTCCTTGATTTATCAGTTGAATGATCCTATCCACTTTTTGGTGATGACAAATGCCCCTCTTTGAGTTGACATGTAAAGTGTGTTGATTCAAAGAATGTTTTTATCCAACTGATAAAAGGTCCTGATTTTGTCAATGGTCGATCTTCATGTTCGATAGAAGATATTGGATATAGATTTTGATGATAGGATTGATGTAGTTATGATTGATTTGATAGTCCTTGATGGTCGATTCGATGATAGATTACCTGATATGGTACCTGATTTGTTTGAATTTGATATTTGATGCCCCTCTTGATTGATTAGCGAAAATTTTCCTGATAAAAGATTACGCTCTGATTTGATGATCGTGCCCCTGATTCAATGATGTTGCTACTGATGCTGATTATCCGATGGTATGCCCCCTCAAAAATGAAATGAAATTTGATAGATGGTTGAAATTTTTGATGATTTAGGTCAATTTATAATGAATTTTAATTTTATTTCTGATATTGTTTCCATGTCTGTTTGATGTCAAATGCCCCTAATTTGGAAAATTTGGTGAAAAATATAGGTCCCCGAGCCCCCTCTGATCAAAGATTCTTTTTTTATGTCAAAGATACCCTTTTTAGATCAAAAAGGGCCTATATAAAGGGGTAAAAAGTTATTTTCACAATTCATTTTCAATTTTAGTTTTGACTTTTGAGATCAGATTTTCCTTGACTCCTTGAAGATGTCGATCCTGATACATGAGCACAGATTCGAGCATGGGTGACAGTATTGTATGCACCCTAAAATGGTCACCTAGACTTTGGGCCCCCATTCTTCAATTTATCAATTTCCTGAATCAATGCTTTGCAAATATTTTCAATTTAAATCAATCTTCTTCATCAAATCCTAATTCTATCATTTATTCGATTATATTCTATGGATTAACCATTTTATCCTAAGTCTTTATTTAATTAAAAGGAATTTCCTCCCCTTTTATTAAATAAAAAGCCCCCACTTTCCTCTTATCCTAAGTTGCACAAATAAAGCATTATTCCTATTTTATAAAAAGAAGAAAATGTCTTTTTGTCTCACATGGGGCACAAAAGTCAACACTTCTTTCTCATTGGATGAGATTTGTGCACAATGATTGATCCCACTTTCAAACTCTACCCTTGATCAAATCTTTTGCCTCTTAATCTCCATGGTCCATTTATCTTTAAAAGGAGAGCTATTTTCTCATTCAAAGGATCCCCACTTTTGATACTAATCTTATGCTACAAGTTTTCTTGGTGACATTGGAGCTTTGGAGATCTTGTTGCATCTTAGTCTTCATTGTTGCATTTTAGCTTAGCTTCAATGGCATTATTAGCTTAGTTTCCTTTTATGTTCTAGCTTAACTCACATAGCTTAATTAGTAAAGGATTGTAATACTCTCATTTTCATAGCATAGTTGCATTCTTGCATCTTCATTTTAGCATAGTTGCATTGCATTTTCATTGTGATTCTTGAAGATATTGACATTCTTGCCCTTGTCTCTTTGAATCTCTCATTGCATGGTTTACTAGCAAGGTTTCATGCTTAATAGCTCTAGATGAGAGCCCTCTAAACACCCTTGTGACTCCATGCCTAGGGAGCTCTAGGTCACTTTCTCAAGGTTTCCAATCCATGGATGCTCTTGTAAGTAATGACTTAGAGAAGTGTACAATTTGAGTGTACATTTTTGGCACCCACCATGGTGGAGAATAGTTCTGTTTTGTCTCTCTTTTCATGCATTTTTGCTAATTTTTCATCATATTTTTCTTGTTGTTTTGACTATTTTTATGACAGAGTATCATACGAAAGTCTTCCAGTATCGTATGACATTTCTTTACATACCCATGCGATACTTTTTCAGTAAAAGTATTGCGCGTCCATACAGGACTCGATCGCACAGTCATATAGAACTCTGTCACCTGGATACAGTGCAAACTGTCATACAGAAAAAAATGTATCGCACTCCTATACTGTGAAGTATCGTGCAATTTTATTTTTTGACAGAACTGTCTTCTAGGCCTAGCAGTGACTAGTTTTGGTTCTTTCTTTGCAAGATTCAGATTTGTTTGCTTGCTGGTTTTGACTTGTTGTGTTAGGATAGAGTTTCATTTTCAGATTATACTTGATTTTTGCTGTACTAAATTTTGTGGGCCTAACAAGTTGTGTTTGTAGGTGTGTGCTAATTGTTTACATTATTTTCTAAAAGAATGCATGTCAAATCTTCAAATGCACAAGGGCTACTAATCCTTCTTGCAGGGCTGCCCAAAGCATAAAAAAAATCAAGTACTTGTTCATTGCTTTCATTTTTAAGTGTAGCATTATACTAGTTCATTTATTTTCTTAGGCACTTAATATCTTGTCATTAGAATCTTTTGGTGGTAGGAAATTATGCTCTTCACCCTTGTGGTGAACCAGAAATCCTGACCCATCTTTAGATTTCAAAAACAAGAAGGCTAATTGAACATTGCTTGGTGTGTTTGGGAAAGACTTTTACGCTAGGAGAGTATGCTCTTCACCATTGAGGTGAACCAAAAATATTGACCCTCAAAGATTGATCCACTTCTTGTTTAGTTTGGAATCCTTTAGCAGGCCTGCTCTTGAGCAATCAAGAGGAACGACCCAAGTGGGGACAAGCTAATACCCGGCTATTCTGACCCACTATAAAATCAAGGATATCAAGGACACAAAACCTTGGTAGATGTAATACTTGTCTTTGTTTGGTGTCAGTACTTGTGGGATTGTGACCATGACAAAAATGCTAGGCAAGAATGCTTAAGGTACTCTTGTGGCCGTGAGGTCTATTACTTTCCGCAAGGTAAGGAGTCCCTTTGGGGAGCAAGAGGGGTATTACGAATGGAAGCCCTTACTATGAACCTTAGATAGAAGCTACCTAATTTTTCCGCTCAACATCTTGGTGCAAGGATCGATCCTAGTGGACTAACCCAGATCACCCCAAGCTTTTACTCACCATTTGTGTTCCTTTGGTTGTGTCATTGGCACTTCCACAACAAAGCCAATATCTATTGTGGGAAACCACTTTGTGTGAGGTGATGGGACATCAAGTGTTGGCCAAGTTGTTGAGTATTGAGCCTTTGTCTTTTTAGGCTAGTAAGTGCTTGAATTGTCTTCACTGTGATCTACCCATGTAAACATTCTTGAACATCAAACATCATGGTAGTGTTCATAGGATTATTTTTTGCTTTGATATCCCAAGTGCATGTCTTGACAAGGTTGCCTTTGCCCTTGTTAAAGTGTTTTATGACATGTTTGATCACTTACTATTTGCAAACTTGTCTATTTTCTGCTATTACTGCATTTGAAATTGAGAAATTCAACTTATCAAATTGCCTTCAAAAGTGAGATTTTCACTCACTGGTCAAATATCATACGATATTGCACAACTATCGCACCACCTTCCTGGATATTATCACATCAACTGCCTGGAAACTATCGCATGACCTTTGTGCAAAATATCATTTGGACAAATTGTATCATCTTGATACCCTGCGAACTATCGCATAGAGTCATTTTGTTGTCTTACTGCTATTTTCAATTCAAAGCTGATTTGTGTCATTTTCAGTCTTGGTTGATCCAAATTTTAGTAGGTCACTTACCCTACTGTTAGAAGCCTATTTGTACCTTGGTTTTTTGTGTTTTGGCCTCTTGAATTAGCAATATTTGATTTCACTAGTGATATTGCTTAGAATCGATAAGTTAGAAATCATCCTTGTTGAGACGATCAAACCTTTGGATCCTTTGATAACACACTTGGAGAGTCTTAGTAATCTTTTGTCCAATTTACTTCCATATAAATTCAATTTCAATCAAATATATTTTGGATAAATCATCCTCCTGATCCATATGTGTTAGGATAATTATCCTTTATTGGGCACCTCTTTGGTAGTGTTGGTTTATACCTCTTGCAAAAATTATATCTTATCACCTCTCTTTTGGACAATTGAATGCTTTTACTATCTTAGTTTGGTACCAACGTTTCGTAGGGTCATATTTTCACCTAGTGCCCTTTCTTTCATGTCGGTTACAACAAGATATCAAGTAAATCAAGGAAAATTACCTCAAGTAGTCTTTGACCAATTACCCTTAGTCCAAACTCGCCAAAAATGTAAGGGAAAAGAGCCCCTCTTTGATCAATCCCCTAGGAATACTTCAGAAGATTGGTTTTACCCCAAGAGAAATCTTAGTGAGTTGAGAACATCATTAGCACCTTCTCATTCAAATATGGATATGAGTTATACAATGACTCAAAGAGAGAGGGAATAAATGGATAAAAGTCTTGACAACATATTTGAAAGACATAGAGACAACATTCTATTTGGTGGTTCCTCTCATGAAAATCAGCTAGTTTCACCCCTTATGGAAACTAGGTATTTGGATGCACACCAAAGGGCTGAAAGGGAAATGCAAAAATCTTATCAAGATGAACAATCACAACATGACAATCAAGGTGAAGAGCCTTATGATACCCATGTGAATGTGGCATATACCAATGACTTGTTTAAACATTCAAGACCAAGTTCACTACTCCAAACAACTTCAAGATACGCAAGTGAAAGACTTAAGAGAATTGAGCATGAAAAGAGAGCCTTATTGGATATAGAAAGGAGAGCCACATAAGAAGAAAAAGATAGGCTTTTGGCTCAACAACTCAATGATCAATACAACAACATGTGTGTTAGTGGTGGAAACAACTCTTCTCCACCCACTCCTCCTAAGACTCCACGAAGTGGAAGATATTTAAGATCACCTTCAAGATCTCCTAGCCCTAGAGGAAGAAGGGCTTCACAACATGCTCATTATAGGAGATGAACACCTCCTAGGAACTCAAGACAACCTTCTCAACATGCTCACCATGGTTCACAATATGGAGGAAGTAGCTCAAGTCTTGACATCAACTCTCAAGACTTCATGAGGATGCAACAAGAACCACTTTTCCAGTAGTATGTGGAGAGGTATGTGGAGCAAAACAAAGATAAGTTCCTAGAGAGTTTGATCAACAAAGGTGCTAGGGTCCCCTACAACTTTGATGTGGACAAAAAGATCAAGAAACAAGGCCCATCTCAAGAAGAGGAGATCAAAAAAATGAAAAGTATGATGGAAAATATGATGGCACCCAAGAGGTCGTTCAATCTTGACTCAATTTGTCCCAATCCTTTTGACAAGAGTGTGAGTATGAAAGATTTTCCTAGAAAGGTGGAAATCCCCCAATATGACAAGTATGACAGTAATGGAGATCCACATGATCATGTGCGATAGTTCTATATTATGAGTTTTGAGTTCCATCAAGATGACTCCTACCTTATGAGATTGTTCCCAAGGAGTCTTAAGGGTCAAGAAATGGAATGGTTCACCAACATAACTCCTCCCGTCAAGACTTTCAAAGAACTTGTCCATAGATTTGTCCAACACTTTGCATATAACCTTTCAAGATCTATCACCATGTTGGAATTATGCAATTTGAAGCAAAATCAAGGGGAATCCTTTGTCACTTTCTTGCAAAGGTGGAAACAACAATGCTCTTGCTATTCTAGGACTATTCCTGAAAATGAGAAGATTGACATCCTTGTTAGCAACTTAGTTCCTAAAATGTAGTATGAAGTTAGGAAGATGGTCTTTGATTCCTTCAACACCATGGTCGAAACCACATGTAGGATTGAGGATGTTTTGAAAGAGCAAGGAATTTTGACCAAACATGGAAACACCAACAACAATGGTCAAAATAATAACTCTAACAAGGACAAAGGTAAGAGCTCGCATTGGAACAAGAAAAAAAAAGTGGTCAATGATGGAGTTGTAGACTCCTCTCAACCCAAAGACCAAGGTGTTCTTCATTTGTCTAGTGTTTTTCAAGCCATGAAAATCAATGCATCCAACCAACAAGAGCATAAGCCAAGGTACCTAGATAAGCCTAAGAAAGAGAGGTGACGGTTTTCAAAACTTGGTGATTCATATGAGGATGTCTTCAAGATGCTCATTGCCAACAACCTCAGACATCCTCAAGATCAAAAAAATTTTTTGCATACCCAAAGTTAAGCCACATTGGTGGAATCAGAAAGCCTTCTGCAAATTCTACAATGGCATTGGACATGATATTGAACATTGTTGGAAACTTAAGCACATCATTCAGGATCTCATTGAGAATAGAAAACTTCAGATAGATGTGTTGAACACCAATTCTAATCATAAGGAATTCAAAGAGCCTTTGCCCAAGTATGAAAAGGGGGAAACCTCTAAACCTAAGAATGGCAAGGCTGAGATCAATTACACTTACACAGCTGCAGAAAATGTTGTCAACATGCTTGAAGTTGTGGAAGAAAATGTCAACATGATGAGAAGTAAAGATCCCTATGGTTATGATCTAGACATGGATTCTCCTCCTATCTTTGATGAAGAACCAATTGTGGTGCTAAGGGGTCCTAACTCTAGAATGTCATCCCAAGCTCTCAATGTTGTCACATGAAGTCAAGGTCCTATTATCATTAGAGGACCTAGCTCAAGCTAAACCAATAAACCAAAGCAAGTGGCATCCAAGAATGTCACCACAAAATCAGTTGTGAATCCTAAGTTGAGTTATTACCTTGTAGATCAGTTGCAAAGAACCCCAGCTCAGATTTTGATCTTTGAGCTCTTAGAGTTGTCCCCAAAACACAAGCAAGTCCTTGAGGATGCTTTTCACATGGTAGATGTCCCTAACAACTTAGATGTTGACCAATTCCAAAACATGGTTAACCATATTGTCAGCCCCCATTACCATACATTTTCAGAAGATGATGACAAATCTTTGAGCCACCCACATAATCTTGCCCTTCATATTGAAGTCATGATCCACAAGACTCGTGTCAGGTGTGTGTTGATAGATGGGGGTGTAGGGCTCAATATTTGTTCTTTGAGTCTTTTAAAGATAATGGGTTACTCTGAACAATTCATAGATACTAGAAAGAAGATCACTATCAAAGCCTATGATGAGGTAGAAAGAAGTTCAAAGGGGTTGTTCATCCTTCCTATTAGGATTGGTCCTTTTGAAAAGGATATTTTATTTCAAATTGTTGATGTTGGTCCCCTTGCATATAATATCTTACTTGGTAGACCATGGATTCATGATATGCAAGCAGTGTCATCCACCTATCACTAGTGTGTTAAGTTCCCCTACAATGGAGTAGAAATTTGCATACCAAGGGATAGCACTTTATCTGTTAATGCAATTTCAGCAGGGACTCATGTTCCCCTCAACAGAGAAGTAGAATATTTCAATGTGACTCTAGCACAGTGCAAAGATAAGTTCAAGTCAATGGACCTTGGTATGGGGGGTTATCAACTTAACTCCCTTACAAAGCTACCAGTTTCACGTAGGTCTTATGGAAAACCTTCACAAGAGATGCGACCTTCCTCTTCAACCATGACTTTATTTGGCACATTTGTAGAGTCCTCAGTACCTATCCAAGATGAGAAAGGAGAGGTGGTTGTTAACGACTAGATTTATAAAGAAGATAAATATATGCATAATGAGAACTTCTCTCCCTCTCCTAAGGCTTATGGAAGAGGATATACTTTGGTCAAAAACATGGGCTATCCAGGACATGGCCCTCTTAGTCATAGATTGGATGCTAGAGCTAAACCTCTACTCATGCTCTTTTTGGACACAAGTCTAAGAAGACGGTTGGCCTAGGATTTGAAAATCATAACAAGAACACTGCTCCTATCCTTGATGAGATGGATAGTGAAGATGAAACAAAATACATGCCCAATTTGACAAACTAACAAGATAGGTGTGAAGATTGGGTCCCTTCCACCAATCTCCTTTGGGGAGATTTAGGTGATCCCATTGCTCATACGATAGTTGCAAACATAGAACAATATGAATCAGATGTAGAGGATCCTATCAGGGAACGTCAACGTAAGAATATTTCTCATTTGATGTAGAGAGATGTTACCCTTGATGACATTAAATCTTCTACATCAAGGCATACCAAGCCTTCATGGTGTAAGCATCCTAGTCGGGATTCAGAAATAGATTCACATGATTATGAATGGGACTCTCTCTCTAATTCTTCCACAGTTGACATGGATGTTGATGTCATCCATACTTATAGTTATCAACCTGAGGTAGCTAATGAGTCATGTGTAGGATTAGAGGATTCGAACCCACAGGTTTCTTTAGTGGATGATTCTTCACTTGGTAGGATGAATCCTAATTTGGGTAGCTTAGAAGGATACTTGACAGACTCTGACTCATCAATCACCAGAGATGATACCATTCGTATCCACAACCTTGAACTAGTCATTGACTTACCCCTTGCTAATCCTCACCTCATTGATTGGTCCCAATGCTATCAAGAGCCTGAGCTCTTAACTTTCCAAAATGACTATGAGATAGCCTGTTATTTGAATGCCATTGAACCCGTAGTCTCTTCCACCAGCGAATAGGCTACAAGAATGAAAGAACCAGAAATCAAGTACCTTAGTCACAAAATAAAAATAAAAGAAAAAAATAAAAAGAGTTCTGATGGCGAAAACCACTATGTGGCAGTGTCAGAACCTAAAAAAGTAAAAATAAATGATGTATGCAAGGCTGAAAACCTCTCTTAGGTGCCTAAGGATGAGGTACTTGATCATCTCCCTAGTTATTTTCAAGATAGATATTTAGAGCTTGTTGAGCCAATGCAACCAATCAATTTGGGTACACATGAGGCTCCATAGATAGTGCACTTGGCTCATTCTTTGTTAGCACAAGAAAGAGAAGCATACACCAAGTTCTTATAGAGAAAGAATATTAATTTTTCTTGGACTTATTCAAGCATGTCAGGGTTGGACAATAATCTTATTATGCATCACTTGTCCATAGCTCTAGGTGTGAGATGAGTCAAACAAAAATTGAGAAAAATACATCCTCACATAGCTCTTCTATTCAAGGTAGAATTAGAGAAACTCCTTAGTGTAGGGTTCATAAGAGCTATTGACTATGCTGAATGGATATCAAACATTGTACCAATTTCCAAACATGACAAGTCCATTCACATTTGCATAGATTTTAGAGATGTCAATAGAGCATGCCCAAAGGATGATTTTCCACTCCCCAACATAGACATGATAGTGGACATGACTGCGGGTTACGATATCTATTCCTTGATGGATGGTTTTTTTGGATATAATCAGATCAAGATAGCTCTTGAAGACCAAGAAAAGACTACATTCACTTGTGCATGGTGTACCTATTGTTGGAACGTTATGCCTTTTAGATTAAAAAATGCAAGAGTCACCTATCAATGAGCTATGAAAACTATTTTCCATGACATGATGCATAAAAATATGGAAGATTATGTGGATGACACCTTGGCCATATCTAAGAAAAGAGACACACACTTAGGTGATTTCGAAGTCATTCTAGATCACATGGAATAGTTTCAATTAAGTTTAAATCCTAAAAAGTGTACATTTGGTGTCACCTCTGGAAAACTACTAGGGTTCATAATTTTAGCAAAAGGAATAGAGGTAGACCTTGAAAAAGTCCAAGCGATCATGGATAGGCCACCTCCTAAAAACATTACTCAAATGAGGAGTCTTCAAAGACATCTTCAATCTATAAGGAGGTTCATTTCACAGCTGGCATATAGAGCTCAACCTTTCAATAAGAACTTGCATAAGGGAGTCAAATGTGTCTGGAATGAGCATTGTCAAAAGAGCATGGACCAAATCAAGAAATACTTGGCCAATGCTCCTATTTTAATGCTTCCTATCCTAAGGAAACCACTTATTCTATATGTTTCAGCAATAGAATCTTCCTTGGGGGCATTACTCACTCAACTTGATGAACATGAGAAAGAAAGAGCCATATATTACATTAGTCATACTCTTGTTTTATATGAGGTTAATTACACTAGTATTAAGAAATCTTGCCTTGCAATAGTGTTTGCTTCCCAAAAGTTGTGACATTACATGCTTGCACACACAATACACCTCACAGAAAAGATTGATCCACTCAAATATTTACTCGGTAAGGTTTCTCTCATAGGTAGAGTTACTAAGTGGACGATGGTCTTGTCAGAGTTTGACATAGAGTACATTGAATGTAAAGCTATAAAAGGACAAGCCATAGTAGATCAATTGGCTGATTTCCCAATTCAAGATAGGGTGCCTATTCAAGTTGACTTTCCAGATGAGCACCTCATG
Source organism: Chamaecyparis obtusa (assembly GCA_027943335.1). NCBI lineage: Eukaryota > Viridiplantae > Streptophyta > Pinopsida > Cupressales > Cupressaceae > Chamaecyparis > Chamaecyparis obtusa. The sequence continues at coordinate 169,273 of BSBK01007506.1, forward strand.
TACATGACTGAAAGAACATGGAAGATGTTCTTTGATGGCTCTTTTATGCAAAATGGTTCAGGAGTTGGTGTGTTGTTTGTTTCTCCTCATGGGTATACAATTCCTAAGTCCTACAAGTTATTGTTCCCATGTACAAACAACATTGCCAAGTATGAAGCTTTGACAAATGGACTTAAGTTTGCCATAGAATGGAGAATCACAAAGTTGCACATCTATGGGGATTCACAATTGATAATCAACCAAGTTAATGAAGAATATCAAACAAAAGATGAGAAACTGGTACCTTACAAGAAAATGGTTGATTCCTTGAAATGATATTTCACATTTGTCACGTTTCAACAAATCCCTAGAGAAGAAAACAAAGCAGCTGATACTATGGCTACACTTGCTTCAATCCTTCAGTTAGAGCAACATGAATCTAGATTTGAATTCCTAGTGGAAGAGCTACATTACCCTATCTATGATTCTCAAGAAATCCATGTTATATGTACCCTTGTTGGTCATGAGTCATCCCGTTATGGTTCCATTTACTCATACCTTCGTGATGGCATTATTCCTGAAACCTTTAACTGGTCTAAAAGAAGAAACCTTAATTGAAATGTCTCTCACCATACCCTTATCTTTGGTGATTTGTATAGGAGGGGTTTAGATCGGACACTTCTTAGATGCTTGGAAAAGGATGAATCTAATCAAGCATTAGTTGATATTCATGAGGGCATCTATGGGGAACATTCCAATGGTCTTGCCATGGCCTGAAGGTTTCTTAGGGTGGGGTACTATTGGCCTATGATGCTGATGGATGTAGTAGCTTTTGCAAAGTCATGTGAAAAGTGTCAAAAACACGGTAATCTAATACATGCTCCAGGTAGGAAGCTTATTCCTTCTATGTCTCATTGGCCATTTCAGCACTGGGCCTATGATCTTGTTGGGAAGATTCATCCCAACTCATTAGGTGGACACAAATTTATTATCATTGCTACTGATTACTTCACTAAATGGGTAGAAGTTGTCCCACTTTCTGTTGCCTTGGGCAAGATAGTCTCTCTATTCATTTTGAACCATATCATCTGTTGATATGGAGTGCCTTCTGAGATAATTACTGACAATGGAGGTTAGTTCAAAAATAAGGACCTTAAACAACTCTGCAAGAAATTCAAGATAAAACAACATCGGTCCTCCATTTACTTCCCACAAGGAAATGGTCAAGCAGAGTCATCAAACAAAACTATTCTAAAAATCCTACACAGAATAGTTCATAAGAATGGTAGATATTGGCATTTACAGATAAATCCAGCCTTGTGGACTTATAGAATGAGTATTCATACTCCTACTAGGGCTACTCCTTTTTCCCTTACTTATGGTGCTAAAGCAGTGTTACCTTTAGAGGTTGAGATTCCTTCACTTAGAGTTTCCCTCAAAGGTCTAGTTACAGATGAAGACTACTGCGCCATGAGAATCCAAGAGTTAGAACTTCTAGATGAGAAATGTCAAGCATCATTTGACCATATGAGGGTTTACCAAAAGTGCATGTCCAAAGCCTTCAATAAAAAGGTTCACCCTAGAGAATTCCAAGTGGGATATCTTTACTCTATGACCTACACACATGCACTTAAACACTTGACTCACTGAGACTTGTTTGATTTTATTTCTTTGTGTGTTGTCTATGATGATTTTTTTAATGAGTGTTCTCTCCCTAATAGTTTTCAATGATGCCTAGCTAGAAGACTGGGGGCATGAGGACATGTTTCATTTATTTTCTTCCTATGGGTATATTTTGTTGGTCCTAACTATCATGAGCATTTATGCTTGTTCCACTTGACACTAGGATCTACAATGTATTATCCTTGACTATTTTCTACAAGTACATGCTTGTAGTCATCTTGACTTTCTTGTGTATCGATGCGAGTATAATCTAGCTATACCAAACTTAGGGAACCTCACTACACTAGTCATCTTGACCTACATGTCTTTGATGTTTAGGTGGGATTCCCACATCCTTATCTGATATAGATCATATTCATATACTTGTAGTTATACTAGTGTGTATTGTATGATCTTGCGATGCTACCAATAAAGCTTGATGATGATTATTAGAGTCTAATGGCTTTGTGACCTTGCAAGTAAACCACTTTTCATAGTAGCTTGCATTCTTTAGTTCATGTTAGTTTAGTTTTGCATCTTGCATATGGACAGAGCTCTCCTTTCATCTTTCACGAACTTGTCGGTCAACTACGCTCACCTTTCACTTCTTCTTGATCATGTCTTTCACTCCTTGTCTTTTACATCACATCCTTTTTCTATCATCACAAGGGGTTAATCTTATCATCATATCTATATCAACAAGAGATCATTTTTAGAAATATGAGTCTATATCATAACATGAGAACTAAACATACATCTATGAGAGAGATTATACATGAGCATTTATAAGCATACATCATACATTTGAGCAATATAAAAAAGACAATAAAAATGAAACATCCATCACAAGTGAGACAAATACACAAGATACATCATAAATCTAGTCATCTCATATATATATAGATCATGATACAAGTACAATGTGAGATCCCAAAATCTGGATCAAGTCTCAAGATATGTCTATACATCAAAGCCCTAGACCTAGGATTGACTCTCCCCATCATGTAGAGGTGGTGGTGGTGGAGGCGGTGGTCCCATCCTATCAGCTTGTGCATCTAACCTCCCAGCCCTCTCAGAGTAGAGTGGTGCTAGCTGTCCCTTAGGCACGACTGCTATATATAACCCATGATAGTACACCACTCGTGCCACCTCTCTCTGGAGCTCTATGGCATCATCTCGTGCTGCCCTGTCTTGTCTCTCTATCTTGGCCCATGCATCTAGTAGCTACTGATCTCAAATAGCAATAGTAGTCTTCAGCTACTGTAACTCATCCTCTAAGGCCTACACCCTGGCGCAGAGATCCTCTCCTCCCCTATTTGCAAGCTTCTCCTACCTTGCATCCACCTGTCGGTGAGTTGGTCTTGCCTCCTCCTCCTCATCATCTAATACCTATCTTCTTGATCATCTCCAACCACTAGATCAAGACCCCTACCCTATCGCTACTCCTCCCCCTCCTCTATCTCCCCCATCATCCCCATCCCCGCCCTGTGCCTATGACTGTGCATCTGGAATAGTAAATCTATGGAATGGGTGTCTCCAATGCTCTACTCTATAGGTTTCATCTGCACCTACATCTTCCATGTCAGGTAGGTACTACCATGGCTCTCTCCATAATCCTGCCATCTCCTGTGCTGCCTATTGGTAGTCCAGAATTGATAGTCATCCATGTCCCTCATCCTCTCTAACCCTAGTGTATGTGATAGTCTGTACTGCCACCCTCTATTGACGGCCAAACTACCTCCATACCTAGGTAATCACAAACCACTCCATAATATCAACATGTCAACCTAGTAGTGGCCGGCTGCACAGCATGTACCCAAGTTCGTGATCTCTGTCACTCCACTACTTACACTACCTATATGGCCTCCACTCAAAAGCTATCAACTCATCCAGTAGCCTCTTATAGTAAGTAATGTCTCTGCTATGGGGCTATGAGATAAATCTTGTATACATATATATAGGGGTGCCTCCGCTCCCAAGGCTAAACTCATGGTCGCACAACTGCGATATGCTCCCATGCCCATATCTACGCAAGAAGGGACCTACATGCCCAAGATCTGCTATCGCTATATAAAATCTCATGCAGCTCATGGTACATGTCTTCTAGGATGGTTGGGCCCCATGCCATCCATCTCAGGTGCACCACCAAGTCTGCTACCAATCTTCCCCAGCCTAGTGGGAAACCCCTCTGGCTCCTATCGGTAATCAAAGCCTATGCTACTATCAAGCACACAATACATGCCATCGGGTAATCCCACCCATACTCCTCTATCAGATGATCCTAGCTAAGATGTTTTTCTATGATGGTCACATCCTGGAAGAGGTCCTAGATGGTTTGTCTCCCCTTTGTAGGAGTATGCTCATAGTATACTTGTGCCAACAAAAAATCATGTCAATTTTCATCATATGGAAACATTACATTTATGAACATCTACAAACATGATTATACTCACCGAATCTCCATGGCTAGGTATACGAAGAATCTGGTAGATGTCTTCTAGAGTGATGGTAGCCTCTTTGGTTGACAAATGGAAAGTATTATGCTCACTATGCCATCTCTCGGCCAATGCCATCAGCAACCCATGGTTTGCCTATATATGGAGCATATCCAACAGGTACCTGAACCCCATCCTAGTCAAGTCTTCTCAGCCTAGATCATCTAGATCCTAGACGCAGTGTAGCCCAACCACCCTCAGTGCTCTGATAATTAGTGCTGGTAGAACCTCCTGCAAGCCGTAACCCATAAACCAGATGTTAGAACATATCATGATGGATGACTAAAATCAGTAAAAGAAACCTCAAATGCAAAAATTGTCTCTGCACATGTTATATTGTTTAAATTAAAAGCATACAATACTTCTTATTATACTCTTACGATACTATTTGTTAATATTGTATCGTGCAATAGTTTGTTACATAATGGTGCGATACTTTTCCTTGGTGCAATAGTTCGCACAATATCACATGACATTTCATCTAGCATCGCGCGATGCTTTCTTGAATGGTCGTGTGATATTTTCTTAGCTTACGAACTATCGCACGATACAATGTATAACATGTGTGTGATACTTTAAAAGTATCGCATGATGTTTCACATTAATATAATTTGAAATATTAGAAAACATGTTTTAAATGCATTAAATGACTCAAACGGCTAGCTTTTTTGAAAACTTACCAGGGCACCATACTGAGGAGGCCAGTTGTGCAACCGACCACACGTGAATCAATGTGTGTGGACTGGAATCACTACTTGCTAAGATATAATCTCTCTCTAATCTCTCAAAGTTCTCAAAATCACAATAAGACAAATGAATTTGAAAATGACCTTTTTACCCCTTATATAGCATTTTGACTTTTTGACCTGATTTTCAAAATATCTCAGAATTTTGTGAAAACTGCACCCTTGGCTAATGTGGATGTCCTGGATCCATTTTTCAGGATTGAAATTGAAATCTAAGTTCATTTTGATAGTCAAAATCACATTTTAAATTTCTCCTTCTGCACAGTTGGCTGACCGTTTGAGGCTTGATCGTTCGATCTTCACTGGGGCATCTTCATTTCTTCATCCCCATCTCTCTCAACCTTCTAGTCTCTCATTCATTTTCATTCACTTCATCTCTCTAGGGTTTGACTTCATCTTTATCCTATATCTTTCTTAGTCAAACCTAGTCAAACTGGGGCATATCTTCACTGCTTGATGGCTATTCTATGATCTTTCATCTTCGATTATGATTTCTAGTGATTTGATCAAATTTATCAATTTGCTTTTTCTCCTCTATCTCATTTCAATTTTGATTCTGAGGGGGCAGTACCTATCAAACTTCAATCCTTGATTCAGCTTTATCAAACCTTGCCTGAGATTCTTATCTCTTATCTGAGACTTGACAATTACCTATTTACAAGGGTGTTGGCCTTGTCTTTTTTAATCAGGTTATCTTTGTCTTGATGTGTTCTCATTCGTCGAACATATGTCTGGGTTGTTTTGTGATCCCAAATTGATCTCACATTTCAATTCCATTCTTTGGCTACATGTGTTCCCAGAATGATCACACATTACCCAAAGAGGGGCAAATGTATGCACCCTAAAATGGTCACCTAGACTTTGGGCCCCCATTCTTCAATTTATCAATTTCCTGAATCAATGCTTTCCAAATATTTTCAATTTAAATCAATTTTCTTGATCAAATCCTAATTCTATCATTTATTTGATTATATTCAATGGATTAACCATTTTATCCTAAGTATTTATTTAATTAAAAGGAATTTCCTCCCCTTTTATTAAATAAAAAGCCCCCACTTTCCTCTTATCATAAGTTCCACAAATAAAGCATTATTCCTATTTTATAAAAAGAAGAAAAGGCCTTTTTGTCTCACTTGGGGCACAAAATTCAACACTTCTTTCTCATTGGAGGAGATTCGTGCACAAGTATTGATCCCACTTTCAAAATCTACCCCTGACCAAATCTTTTTCCTCTTAATCTCCATGGTCCATTTATCTTTAAAAGGAGATCTCTTTTCTCATTAAAAGGATCCCCACTTTTGATACTAATCTTATGCTATAGGTTTTCTTGGTGACATTGGAGCTTTGGAGATCTTGTTGCATCTTAGTCTTCATTCTTTCATTTTAGCTTAGCTTCCATGGCATTCTTAGCTTAGTTTCCTTTTATGTTCTAGCTTAACTCACATAGCTTAATTAGTAAAGGATTGTAATACTCTCATTTTCATAGCATAGTTGTATTCTTGCATCTTCATTTTAGCATAGTTGCATTTCATTTTCATTTTGATTCTTGAAGATATTGGCATTATTTCCCTTATCTCTTTGAATCTTCCATTGCATGGTTTACTAGCAAGGTTGCATGCTTAATAGCTCTAGCTGAGAGCCCTCTAAACACCCTTGTGACTCCATGCCTAGGGAGCTCTAGGTCACTTTCTCAAGGTTTCCAATCCATGGATGCTCTTGGAAGTAATGACTTAAAGAAGTTCACAATTTGAGTGCACAAGTATCAGCAGCCACTCACCTAGGGACATACGGTGAGTGCCTAAACCTCTTGGTTGTTTCCAATTATGCGTTTAAATTTAAAAAAAATGAATTTGTCTTAGGAAAACCCTTTATTTTTGTTTTTTATTTTTCAAATAGCGCTTTTATACCTTTAAATAGAGCTTTTACACATGAAATAGTGCTTCCACAATTTTAACCAGCGCTTCTGCGAATCAGAATAGCGTGTTTACACGCCCATTCTAGGGAAGATTTCGCTTTACTTTGTTAAATAGAATGTATGATCTTGATTTCACTTTTTCCATTTAAATTAGTGCTTATGAATTTTAAAATAGCGCTTTCAAATAGTTCTAGCACTTTTTCCGGAAGTTGCACTTTTAAATCTTTAAGTACTGCATTTAAACATTTAAACATCACTTTTACATTTTACCACTTTTGAAGCCTAAATTAGCGCTTTTACCTTACTAGAAAATATTTTAAATTGCTATAGTCCACTTTGCAATTTGTTTAACTTTACTGATCAGATGATTGGTTTAGGTTAAAAACTTGATGTTATAGCGAGTTGTAAGATGTCAGTATGAGTCAGTCATACTTTGAATGTTTTATTGACAATCTAGATTTAGATGATGGGTGATGATGAATTTTACGTCCTCTCTTAATAGACTCAAGAAAATTGATTGTGGTTTTATATTTGTAAATTTTGATTGACTTAGGATGATCCAAATAATAACTAGTTTTGAAACTGATGTGATTGAACTTTCTTTGTGCAGGCTATACTCAAGTCATTAGGTGTTTGTGGTTCGAATCCCTTACCTATGAGTATGATCTTGGACCTGAGTGTGGGTGATCATAGACATATCAATCTATATGGTCTATCTTTCCTTCTAGCTCTACCTCAATTCTAAGTGAATTGGGGTTTGATCACTGCTATGGCTGAGCAATGGCACTCAGACCATAACACCTTCCATTTACCTATGGGTGAGATGACTATCACCTCGGAGGATGTCTATTACATCTTGTGCTTTCCTACCAGAGGAGAGTTGGTCTATTATGATTCCATGTATGATGTGTCAGCATGTCAGTGGCTATTTTTGGATCCTACCATTGGAGACGATCATATCCACTAGGCCCAGTTTCTTTCTTTTCTAGTGCTACCAGGAGTCTTAGGTACTCTGATTGGTGGGTTCCTGCTTTTGGACAAACGTGATCATGGGTTTGTAGTTGGATGAGGTCCTATCCTCAAGGACTTGATGGCGCATCCTCGATGATTTGATTGGGGATCCTATGTATTAGCTAAGTTGTATTATGAGCTACATACAGTTGTTTACAGATGATCTTCTACGCTCACTGCAAGAGCGATTTTACTACAGCTTTGGACTTGGGAGCACATCCCATTGATAAGTCCTATCACAACATGACAATGATATCAGGGTTGGCCATTCACCTGGATGTATCAGGGTATGGTTATTCTGACCCATATAAGTAAGTTGGATTATTGGAGTCATGTCATTGATGATATGGATGTCATGGTCTAGAGGCCAAATGTGGGATGTGAGGCTTGGCCTGAGGATGGCACTGAGTTTCCTTTCATGTTTTGTCCTTAATGGATGATTGGGTGTTCCACTTATATCATTGAGATATTTTTCTTTAGGAGAGTTCTACGTCAGTATGGTCACACGTAGGGTATACCTCAGGGAGTGGCTATGTATGCTCGAGTTCAGGCAAAGATATCTTTGTGGGGTCCCTATGTAGATTACAAGACATCTGTTCAAGAGATTTGAGACCTTGGGTACCTACCTTGGTCTATGAGAGAGCATATCATGGATGCTGGGATCATAGATGAGTATGCAGATTGGCTGGCCCAGAACCTGTTTCCTAGGTTCATAGATCCTGCTGAGAGGATCCAAGGTATTAATGAGGTGTAAGATGGTGATGGAGGTGATGAAAGAGATGGGGGAGATGATGTAGATGATGGACATGGTGGAAGAGGTGAGGGTAGGATTATAGAACAATGCACATGACGGGGTCATTGGGTAGTCAAAGCAGGCAGAGTTCTTATTCCAGTGATTGTTGTTGCTCCTATCCCTTCTAGGGTTGGTGAAGGTTAAGGTAGAGGTGGTGCAGATAGATCACTTCATTAGGTTGCTATGGATCCAGCTGTAAAATAGGGTTGGCATAGGGCTAGGTGATAGCGACAGGTTGATGCAGAGGTTGCACAGGTTTTTATTGATCAAGTATAGGGTCTGCCTTCTTAGCAAGCGATACCTCTAGTTATTCTATATGATTCTTCTTCTTAGGAACCTACTTCTACTTCGATGCCTTCATCTTCTTCATGTACATCTTCTTTGAGTTTTGTTCCCTCCTTATCAGATCCATCTTCTTCCATGCCTCCTTCTTCCATACCTCCAACACAAACTTCTACAGCATAGGCTCTTGCACTAGCTTCAACATCACATGTTATATCTCTTGAGTCTCAGATGTCAATGATGCAACTACAAGTTACTCAACTGAGTTCGATGATGCAAACCTTTCTAGCCAGGATGAGTTAGTAGGGACTATAGATGAGCTTGAGTCATCCTCTAGATAGTGCTCCTGGTCCTGATGGTGGAGATGGCGCTGGTGGTTCAGCCAGTTGATATATGATATGAGATATTTTTGATTATTTGATGATATACATGATCTCATTTCTTTGTTGATATTGAGACATTCGACTCTATTGTATCATTTTTTATTTGATATATGTTATTGATACTGAAACTTTGATAGTTTGATGGATATTGATGTCTAGATACTGCATTTATGATCTTTTGATGAACTTTGATATCCTGTTGATTTTATGATGATGGTACCATAGACTTTGATACTCATTTTCGATATCTTTCACTATATATGATGTCATGATGTGTTGGATCTCCTTTTCAGGTGTTTAGCATGATATGCAGATCTAGATGGTTCTATCTCCTATATGCTTTGTTTTATGCTTTTCAGATCCAATTTTTTAAATGTATGCACATGTTATAATGATGCTTAAATGGTTTTCTTATGTATGACATAGAATAAATGGATGAATGCAATGATGTGGATTCTAATGATTAATGCTTTTCTTTTATGGATGCAATGATATATAGATGGATTAGATGGTTGTAATGTGATGGATGCAATGGATTCTAAGATGACTTAAATGATATGTGCCTATGTGTGTGAATTTTGTACCTCATCTGTAGACACAACACTTCAGTAAAACATTAGAGGTTAGCAATAATCAAAATCATGCAAAAATTGAAATACTAATCTAACCCGACGATTTACTGCCTTCTAGTAGATGGGAGTGTGAATTCTCAGATTAGACCGAGATTAGTGACCTTGATGACACCTGAACAAAGGATTTGAATGCAAAATCTAGATATGGAGATGAATGCAATTAATTTTTATTTTTTTGGTTTTTTCTGTGCAATTAGGATGAAAAATGATATGAAATTGATCTAATATGAAAAACTGATATGCTATGATATGCTAAATGAGATAACAATGAAAACTAATATGATATGAAAAACTATGCAAAACAATGATGATCTCACAAACTCGAATTCCCAAGATGATTCTTCAAGCTCTAATTGTGCAAATTCTTCAAATTTGATATGCTATGATTCCTACAGAGTAAGTTTGCAAATTCATGAGATGTGATATGAAGAGCTGAAGCCTTTAATTTATAGAAATCTAGGGCTTTGGAGGTGCATGGAAAAAGCCATAAATCAATCAGATTAACTTGGCTTGATTTTTGAGTTATCTGATTATAAAGAATAATTAACTCGCAAAAACATGCAAAAGCAGAGTTGAACTCAAAATAGAGTTTTTGATTTAATTGATAATTGGTAGTTGCCTGCTTTTCTAATTGTGCATATTTTATTATGAATTAATTTTATAATTAAAGTGATTTATTTCCAACTTAACTAATTTTGAAAATAAAACAATTGATTTATGGGTTAATCAATTTATTTTCAAACTTTTATTCAAAAACAATATAATTAAAAATTGACAACTTGCTTTAATTAATTAAATAAGAATTTAATCAATTATTCATAGGATTTTGGATTTATTGTCAATAATTAAATAGTACAATTTAGGAATAAATAAGATTAAATTTAATTAAAAAATTAAGTGGCAGTATTAAATCTAATTAATTAAATATTCAAAATATTCAATTAATCAAACTTTAGGATAAATTGGATTTATTGCCAAATAATCATTAAATTAAAGATAATTATGATAAATAGGAATATTACTAGGAATATTCCCCAATGCAGAATTTATGATAATCAATTAGGATTCGATGATGTGTAGATGTGCCTTAGGTTAGGACTTCGATGTTGATTTCATTCGATGTGTCGATATAGGAGGTTAATGAACTTATAGCTCATTTTTGGGGTATTACATTTTGCCCCTCTTTGAATTATTGTGCGAAGCATAGTGGTTCAAAGACAGTCTGTGTATGATGTTGAAACTGATGTTTGAAATTGAAATTGATATGAGATAGAAACTTATTGAAAGATTTGAAGATATTAGGTCCTGAATGACCAAAGATAATGTTAACTATAACAGCAAATGAACCGATGATTGCGAAAAAGTGTCAAAATGACTGATTCTGAACCTTATGATTGCGAAGAAGTGACCAATTCCAAACGCTATTGTCCTTCTATTGAATCCCATTGGTATCACATCTGAACCCTTCAGTTATCGAAGAACCAAGGAAATAACACAATTGAACCGATAGTTGCAAAAACTGATACAATTTACAAGATTAGGAGAATACTAGATTGATATGGATCTCGATGAATCTGATATGCCCCGAGCGATGATTGATATGATTTTACCCAAGCGACGAGGACTTTTGATGAATCAGCAACTAGACGTGGTTGTTGTCTCGATTACTGAGGAAATATATGATTTCAATAAAGATATGATTTCAAATTTAGATTTACAGACTTTGAATGATGTGAAATACCATGCCCCCTTCGCGATTAAATTTGAAATCTAACAAGAAAATTCAGCATTGATAGTTTAGAAGCATGTTAATTGATTTGAGAAGTGGTTATATATGTTCAAGAATGCATTCTACATCGTTTAGAGGTCCTGAAGACCAAGTTTGACTAGGTGAAACCATGAGTTGACCATGGTTGACCAAGTTGAAATTTTGATAGTTTGATGTAAGATAATCAGCTAAGTTGAATTATAGATTTCTGTGATGATAGAAGGTTGATTATGCAAGTAGTTAATAATATGAATGATCGTAGATTTTGATTTTGATCCCGAAAAAGGATTCTACTTGTTGTTTCGTTGGAGGAACCTTCATGTGAGATTCAGGTCTTGTTAGATTTGAAGATGTGATTTGAAGAATCATTTAAGCATTGAATTTTAGCCAACCATTGTGAGATCATGCAAACATGCAAAATGCAAAGAGACATGCAGAATGAAATGCAACCTAAGACCTAGGACCTAGTCACTGATCATGTGTCGGTCATTCTCATCATTGAATTTTTAGGTAACTGGATAAATCAATACAATGCCCACTAGTTATGAAACCATAGACATATGAATATCGATTTGTATGTGCAGGAATCAATACAACATCCACTAGTCAATCAACCATAGATATATGAATATTGATTTTATTTTCAGAATGCCAGATTAGATATAAGCACCAAGGCACAAATGCCAGGATGACCTGAATATCATGTCCATTTTGATATAGCAATTTGTATAAGCATCAAAACATAAATGTCATGATGACCTGAATACACCTTGCATTACAAACACACCAAACAGTCAAGAGATCATTCTAAATCCAATGTGAATTACTCGTAGTGACCCTTTATCATTCACATCCTTAGGTAAGATCGTGTTTCATAGTAAGAGAAATAATTCACTCAAAAGATAGTAGTTAGATCAAAATTCCTTGAATTTTCTAGGTATCAATGGTTGAGGTAAGCATGGTCATCCAATTCGAGATAGAGGCTCTTACAGTCGGACACCATTTCAATCCAGAATTTCCAAAGTTGTTAGATTTTCACATACAAGTAGAAGACAAAGAAAAGATTATGCCCCCAGTCATCACTCTCTAAATATTGTAAAGGACATCATCGAAAAGCTTGAAGGGACATAATATGCAAAAATCTCAATGTGAATCAGTAAGCATACAAGGAGATAAAAGTATGAAAAAGCATAGATTGTTTTTAGTTTGTGTTGATGTTTGATTGTGTTGTGGATGCAAAATCCTTTTTGGAGAGGAGAGTGACTGACTGACTTGGACGAAGCTTTAAAGGACTCTGACTGGATATGATATGCCTAAGATATACTAGAGACCATAGGATATGACTTTGATTGCCCCCAAGTGTTAGTCACTGATAGGATATAGACGCTTGAGCTGATTGGTGTACAGACCGACTTATTGAAACAAGGATATATACAGACTAAAGTAGACTAAAAGATAGGAAAGACCAAGATTGCGCTGATAGATGGAGCATTTTGAAACAAGTGGCACCTGTTTGCCAGGTTTTCACCATCTTGGTAGAGATTCTATTTTTGCTACCAAGGCGCCTGTTTCCAGGTTTTCACCAAGGCACTTTTTTCTTTTTCTCATTTTTTTGTATTTTTCATTTTTTCAATTTTTTTGATATTTTGATATTTTTTACTTTTTTTGTGAATCATCAAGGTGCCTATTGCTAGGTTTTCACCAAGATATTTATTTTTTCAAGACTTTTTTCAATTTTTAAGATTTTTTTCAGGACATTTTACCATACACTGAATGCCTTAAGCATAGAGTTTCTTCAGATGGAGAATGTTGATTGGTTCTCAGAGTTGATCTTCTTCAGTCATTGAGAGTTGATAGGCACCAAAGCCAAAAGTAGCAGTGATATCAAAGGGACCCAACCAGTTGGGTTCAAACTTCCCCTTGCGTTCTTGATGTGATTGATTTTTAGAATTCTCTCTCAAGACTAGATCGCCAACCTGAAATTCTCTATGTCTGACTTTCTTGTTGTAACCTCTAGACATTATTTTCTAATATACTATGAGATGATCATATGCAGCTTGTCTGCACTCATCTAGTAGTTCAAGTTCTTGCAACCTAGACACTCTGTAGTCATCATTAGTTACTAGACCATGCATTCTGATTCTTAGTGATGGGATTTCAACCTCAATAGGTAGTATCACTTCAGACCCATAAAATAAAGTGAAAGGTGTAGCCCCTGTGGGAGTTTTGATACTTGTTCTATAGGCCCAGAGAGCTAGATTGATCAGGAGATGCCATTCTCTTCCTATTTTATTAACTGTTCTGTACAAGATTTTCAATAGATTCTTATTAGAGGCCGTTGCTTGGCCATTCCCTTGGGGATAGTAGATAGAAGACCGATGTTGTGTGATCTTGAATTTGGCACATAGATCATCTAGGTCTTTGTTCTTGAATTCTCCACCGTTATCTATGATTATGGAATGAGGTATCCCATATCGGCATATGATATAGTTCAATATGAACATAGATATTTTCTTTCCAGTTGCTTGTGTCAAAGGGACTGCTTCTACCCATTTTGTAAAATAATCTGTAGCTATGATTATATGGGTATGTCCATTAGAAGAGTGAGGATGAATCATCCCGATAAGATCAAATGCCCATGGTGAAAAGGCCATTGTGTAGTAAAGGGAATTAGATCTCTCCCTAGAGCATGAATTAGGTTGCCATGTACTTGACACTTGTGACAATTCTTAGCAAATTTGATAGCCTCTTTCTCCATTTCAGGCCAATAGTTCCCAACCCTAATAAGTTTTCAAGTTAGTGTTAAACTGTTCGAGTGTGACCCACAAATACCTTCATGGACTTCCTCTAATGCACATTGAGAATCTTCCCATTCTAAACATCTAAGTAGCGTACCATCTAGACCTCATTTGTAAAGATCATTACCAATGATGACATATTGGGAGGTATTTTGGATAAGGTATCTCTTTTCATGGCGGTTGAAGGTATTGGGAATGATTTGGTCTTTGAGATAGGAAAATAGGTTTTTATATCTGGATGAATCATGACCTACAATAGTGCAAATCATGCAGGTTTCAGGGGAATCAGATGCAAGATAGGATAGTGCTTCCACCAGGAACTCATAGCGTAGCTCATGTTCAGGCTGCTATAATAAAGTAGATAGTGTTGCCATTGCATCGGTAGCCTTGTTCTCCGTTCTAGGGATTTGCTCAAATGTGATAGATATGAAATATTTCTTAAGATTGTCTACCATTCTCTTGTATAGAATGAGCTTTTCATCTTTAGTTTGATACACATCATTGACTTGATGGATAACAAGTTGTGAGTCTCCATGAATGTGTATCTCTGTCACTCTCCACTCAATTGCTATTTTCATACCATTCAAAAGGGCTTCATATTCTGCAATATTGTTTGTGCAAGGAAACTTTAATCTGAATGCTTTTGGTATTGAGTATCCTTGAGGAGTTATGAACAATATGCCTACTCCAGATCCATTCTATGTTTAGGAGCCATCAAAGAATAACTGCCATTCTCTAGAAGAAAGAGTCATGATAGAGGAATCTGGAAATTCCATTTGCATTGGTGTATCATCAATCATAGGTGCATCTGCTAATTGATCAGCATTAACTTTTCCTTTGATAGCCTTTCTTTCCACATATTCAATATCAAATTCACTTAAGAGCATGACCCATTTGGCTAATCTACCCGTGAGGGCAGCTTTGCTTAGTAGGTATTTTGGTGGATCAATTTTAGCTACCAATTGAGTGGTATGAGCTAACATGTAGTGTCTCAGTTTCTATGATGCAAAGATCATAGCTAGACAAGCCTTCTCAATCATTGAATAGTTATTTTCATATGCAACCAATGTTCTACTGATATAGTATATAGCTCTTTCCTTTTTATCCTCATCATGTTGTGCTAGCAATGCCCCCAGTGATGTATCTGTTGCAGAGACATATAAGATCAATGGCTTCTCATGCATAGGAGGCATCAAGATAGGAGGATTTGATAGATATTGTTTGATATGATCAAAGTTTTTTCCATATTCTTCATTCCATGTAAAGGTCACACCTTTATGTAATGTTTTTGTAAAAGGTTGTGATATGTCCGCTAGTTGTCATATGAATCTTCTGATAGATTGAACTCTTCCTTGTAATGTCCTCATCTGATTGATATTCTTAGGAGGTTGCATCTCCATTATAGCCTTCACTTTAGCTGGATCAACTTCAATGCCCTTCTTTGAAACTATGTATCCTAAGAGCTTTCTAGAAGTGACACCAAAAGCACACTTCTTAGGATTTAGTCTAAGACTAAATTTTTCCATTCTGTCTAGAATTATGCTTAAGTCAGTTAGATGTTCAGTTTTGATCATAGATTTTGCTAATGTGTCATCAACATAATCTTCCATAGTTCGATGCATCATGTCATGGAAAATAGATGTCATTTCTCTTTGATATTTCTATAACACGGATGAATCTAGCTTTCAAGAGCTTCTGTAATTCAGATTTTACCAAGAGTGCAACATGAGGATGCATCTTTCTCAATTTTTGCTTAACAAGTTTGACATTTGGAGCTATAGATAAATGATGCATTATAAGATTTGGATCCAACCCTAGCATATATGAATACTTCCATGCAAAGTTGATCTTTTTCTCTTTTAGGAATGTTGTAAATTTTTGCTTCTCTTCTTCTGATAAGGATTGTGCGACATGTACCAATTGTGGTTCCTCCATTGTACCCAAATTGATGGATTGAGTGGGTTCAATTAGAACTGGAGATCTGTCTTGTAAATGACTCAGAAGGACATCAAATATCTCATCCTTAGGCACCTCAAAGAGGTTTTCACCTTTAGATGCGTCTTTTATTTTTACTTTTGTAGGTTCTGAGACTGCCACAAAGTGGTTTTCACCCTCAGAACTCCTTTTCTTTTTATTCTTATTCTTATTTTTCTGACTAAGATATTTGATGTCTGACTTGGTCATGCTGACACTTGGTTCACTGATGGAAGTCCTCATAGGATCAACTACATTTAGGTAGCAAGCAAGGGCATATTCATTCGGGAAGGTATAAATACCATGGCTCAGATTTATGGAGGTTTGGTCTAGAAGATCAGGATGTTGGATAGTCAAAATGAGGAAAGATTGGGAGATAGTGTTTACGGATATGGATCTGTCATCATTGGTCCTAACTTGACGCTCAAGTTCAAAGGTGATATTACAACTTAAGACATTCAATTCGTGAATAGGCTCAATGTCATTGTGGGAGTCCAATTTAGCCATAGGTGGATCAAACTCGATAGGTTCATCATTTCGCTCTAGACTTACGTTGGGATTAGGTGCATATTGGTGAATAACATCAACATGTTTCTCTATAATAAGCTCATCTGGTTTTGGAATGGCTCCCCATTCATAGTCATTTGATTCAGCCTTTGATTTAGGATCTCTAAGAAATCTTAGAACATGAGTAAAGTCAGGGTGAATACCCCAAGAAGGGTTACCCTCAAATTTTGACTTGTATTCATTCTCATGGGAATATGTCTCAGAATAGCTACCACCTTCCTCTTGGTCCATTTGATTAGCCTCAAGATTAGCTAGTTCTTGTGTGGCAACTATATCTTGCTCTATAGTAGGTTCTTGTGTTTCTACTACATTGATTCTTCTTATGGGATCATCTTCTGCATCAAGAAGGTCTTTGATTTCTTGAGGGAATTTTTCATAGGGAATGAGTTCTGAGCTATCTAAATCACTATTTGATGGTTTAGTTTCTTCTTTCTTAAGAAAGGCTTCTCTTGGTGTGATCTGCTCTATGACATGAGAACAATTACCTTTGAGGTGAAAGGGTTTCTTTTTAAAGCCTAAGCCAACTTTATCTTTGTTTTCTCTACCAGTATGTGGGAGAGGTGCCTCAAGAACTTTTCCTTTGACTCCTAGAGGTCCTTTACCTAGATATCCCATCTTAGCTATCAATTTATCTCCTGGGCCATATGACTTAGAAGGATCTTTTGATATTGCTGAGTTACTAGTTTGGGCTCCATGGGATTTAGGTTCATCTTTGTATAGCCATGAGAGCACAGCTTCATCTTCTTCAAACTCTTGCTTGGACACTTGTTCTGTTATAAAATTTCCTTTATATGATTCAAAAAGTTCTTTAGATTCTTTTGTAGATGATTTCACTGACTATCCATAAGACTTAGGTGAGATAGGGAGAGATGTCAAAGATAAGACTGGCTCTATAGTATATTCTCCCATACCATTTTCTTTGATATTGACCTCTTTTGCTACATCTACCATTTTAGATGTGGATGTTGTTTTGGTTGACTCAATGGAAGATTCTCTATTATTGGGCACAAGTTTATCTGCACCTTCCTTCAAGGTATTGCAAGTAGTGGATATGTCAGCTAGAATGGTGACTTCTACTCTTTCATAAGGAAATTTCAAACATTGGTGGAATGTAGAAGGAATAGCTTGCAGTTCATGTATCCAAGGTCTCCCTAGAAGAATATTATAGGCCAAAGGTAGATCAAGGACTTGGCATGTAGTTTCTTTGATAACTGGACCAGCTCTAATAGGTAAGACAATGGTGCCTTTAGAAGATCTTTCTTGTTCATCATAGGCCTTGATTGTTATCTTCTTTCTAGGATCAATAGCCATTTCTAAAAATCCCAATTGTGTGATCAAGCTATAAGAGCAAATGTTTAGGCCAACGCCTCCATCTATCAACACACATTTGACTCTACGGTTCTGGATCAAGACTTCTATATGCAAGGGTTGATTATGTGGGTGACTCAAGGAGTTTTCATCTTCTTTTGAAAAAGAGATATATTGCAGAGATGTAAGATGTCCAACCATAGTCTGGAACCTATCTAAATCAAGGTCATCAGGAACAATGGATCTGAGCAAAGCTTTGTCAAGAATGGCTCTATGAGTTGGAGATATTTGAAGCACCTCAAACATGGAGATTTTTGCATTAGTGTGCTAGAGTTGTTGAACAATGCTATAAGATGTGGGCCTTGTATCCTTAGGATTGGAAGATTTAGAAGCAACCTTCTATTTGGAAGCAGAAGAAAGATTGAAGGGTATCTTAGGGACATTAGATGAATCTGGGATTTTTCCTTTCAGATGTGCCTGAGCTTGTGATCGAGTAACTGCATTAGTTGAGGAATGATCTCATTCTCTTCATACAATTGTGATGACATTGCAACTTTCAGAGAGACATGGTTCAACCATATTGATGACATCATTATTTCCAAGGTAAGCATAATTGACTTTTGCCCCCATATTAGGCTGAGAAGTTGAAACTCCTTGACCATGTTGCGGAAATGGTTCTGTAAATGTTGTATGATCATTATTGTTCTTAGGATTGTCAACTGTGATGTCTCCCCTATCGATCAGATCTTGAATAGTATGTTTCAAGCGAAAGAAGTTATTCATTTTATGACTTTTACCTTGATGGAAATCACAGAATTCATTTTCTCTCCACCATTTTGTCTTAGGCTTAGAATCAGGTGGTCGGATCACTGGGAAAGAGATGATGTTATCAGCTAGTAGAGTTTTCATAGCTGATTCTAAAGATTCTCCAAGAGGAGTGAACTTTCATGTTTTATCCCAAGATTTGTATTCTAGCTTCTTTTGAAATGGTTCGGATGACTTTTGTTTTTAAGCTTTAATGGCTTGGGAACCAAGAGTTAGGTTGTAGGCTAGTGCCTTTGATGGGGCACAGATAGTATCAACAATGCCATCTATGACGATGCCTTTTTTCTTGTTCCAATTTTTTTTCTTGTCTTTAGAACTGGACCCAGATTCCTACTTGTCTTTCTGAAGTGTGATTTCTCCTTTTTTCACAAGCACTTTTTCGATTTTGATAGCATTATCCACCATCTTATCAAAAGATGTATGATCTTGCATTTGTAGAGGATAATTGATTTTTGGAACAAGTTTATTGATGAAGATTTCCAGTTTTTCTATTTCTGGAATAGGTCTGGCATATAGAGAGAACTTCTTCCTCCATCTCTTGAGAATGTTAGGAATGGTTCTCCTAGATATTGCTTGAGATTACAGATATCAATCATGGTGACTAGATGTTGAATATTGTAGGAGTATTTCTGATAAAACAATTTGATCAACTCCTCAAAAGTTTTGATAGTGGAAGGTAATCGAGAGAACCATTGAATGGCCGCTCCTCCCAGAGATCGAGGGAAGAGATGCATTAGATAGGTTGGTTTGTGCATGAACTCCATTGATTGGGCACAAAATTCTCTGACATGATCTTGAGGATCAGAGTGTCCATCATACTTATCATACTTGGGCATCTCTACTCATTTCAGAAATGGTGGCATATACAAGTCTTTGTCAAAAGGAAAAGGACATAGAGCTTCCATGGAGAACTCCTTGGGTTCCTTTTCTTTCTCAAGGCTGTTAAGTTTGACTTGCATGGCATGCATCTATTTCATTATAGCTGTGAGTGGAGTTTCTTCCTCATGTGTAATG
This sequence comes from Chamaecyparis obtusa, assembly GCA_027943335.1. Classification (NCBI taxonomy): domain Eukaryota; kingdom Viridiplantae; phylum Streptophyta; class Pinopsida; order Cupressales; family Cupressaceae; genus Chamaecyparis; species Chamaecyparis obtusa. The sequence goes on from BSBK01007506.1 coordinate 189,425, forward strand.
ATATTTTCCACATTAAAGTTAGGAGGAAGTTTAGCTCCTTGATGAACTAGCTCTAAAAAGTATGTTTCTCTATCTTCTTTCAAAAAATGCTTCATCATTTTCTTGAATTCATCGTCATTTTGATATCAAGCAATTTGTTCAGGTGTGGATTCCTGATCTACTCCATGTTGAGATTGAGTTCTGTGAGAACCAAATTTTGTCCCTACTTGAGACATGGTAGGAGTTTGTGGGCTCCCTGGAATAGATTGTGGAGAAGTTTGTTGATTACCTCCGTGAGTTGATGGTGGAGGTATTTAACCAGTTTTCAATTGAAAGTTACTGAGACCGTCATCTTCGTAAAGATCAAAATTGTGGAGTTGTTCAAGAGTTGGACCTATGTGAGCAGACAAAATTCCTGTGTTAAGTGCTTCTCTAGATTTCTTGTGAGAGGAAGCTCTAGTTTCCACCATTAACTTTGAGTGAAACAAAAGAATAAGATCCAGATAACTAAAGAATGAATTGAATCCAGATGATCAAATGATGCAACCTTATCAAGGTTTGATTGATTGAGGCTTATATTTTGACTTAGATGAGGGATACTATGTCCTGGATGTATGGGTAGATTCCCAAAAGATAGCGGACAAGATACCACAACACTTAGTCATTTTTGAAGATTGATTGAAGATTGATAGTTTTGACACAAGATAAAGAAGACTCAAATTGATTAAATAGAAGGTTGGATCTGATTCAAAAGACCACTTTATGATAATGATTGGATTCTCAATAGCTTACTATTCTATTCCTGATACAGTGATTTGTTTTGATAGATTCTGGAAATAGGCTGAAAAAGCTAAGTATCTAGCAATTCTGACAATTTTTTGACAACTTTTCAAAATTTTCCCAAATGACACTCTTCAAGCTCATACAACAATGGGTAGGCTATGAAATGATAGTTGAAAAGCTCGTACGACAGTTGCAAAAACTCGCACGATAGTTGCTTGTAGGATTTGACTTTTTGAATTGGACTGGCAGCAATACTCGTACGACATTGGGTTCTTTATCATACAACAGTTGGGTAGTGATGAAATGACATTTGACAAAAAATCGTATGACTTTTTGACCTCTTGGGATGAATTTTGACTCCAAAAAGGAATTTCACTTCAAATTTTGCAAATTTAGGGTTTTCAGTTTTGGATTGTTTGCAAATTTCAATGTCCAAATTCGAAGAGTAGACTAGATTAGTTCATTTTTAGTAACCAAATAGATAGACAATCATGCAAAAAAGAAAGCAAGTGATTTCAAGCATGTCTAAAAACAATGAACAAGGGAAAAAGCAACCTTGCGCATGAACAATCAAGTGACTGAATTTGTGCTAATCCCTGAGAGTGCTAATTGTGTATGTTCCAAATAGTTTTGCAATAATGCACATATTCCTAAAAAATGAAAATTTGACCTCACTATGGTTTTTAGTAATGGTTTGACTCTGCAACTTTTATGATCCAAAGGGGTGAACTCCAATCCCGGTGCACCAGGGTTTTGACACAATTTGAGAATTTAATCAATCAGGAGCTGCTAGGGAGATCTGACAACCCAACGATGAACCACACCTATGAAGATTTCTTCCACAAGGACATTTATATAGTAGCTGTCACTACCATGACAAAAATGGCTATTACCGCTTGAGGTTTCATCAACGTGGTTGACCCAATTAAGGGAATGTCCACTATGGTTAACCCTCACTAAAGGTGACTCACAAGATATACCACATGGGGACTAGATCAGATTCAAGGATTTGGGTTTCTAGTACTATCCAAAAAGGAAGTAGAGCATAATCCCCTAGCCTCTTCACTTCACCAAAACAAAGCAGATAGATAAATTTGACACGCTAAGACCAAGATTATCTCACAAAGATCTATGATGTCAACTCTTTATGATCTACCAACCTCTCTGGAGAGAGAATGTATCAATCAAAAGTTGAATACACACGGATCTAGTAGAATGTGAGACTCCCTCAGTATCCTCCCTACCTACAAGGGTTCCTTCATTGAGAGGAGCTTCATTGGAAACTCACTCTCTCAAGAGCCATGAATAGTGTTCATAGGGCCTATTTACTATGTGTAACAAAGATGTTGAAAGCAAATCTATGTTTGTTTTTAGAGCCCAAATGAAATGTGTGATATGAAAATTGAAAGGAACTCAAGCTAGACATGCAAGATGTTCATTTTAATCCAAATCCAAATGTTATTAGTTGAGAGAGTTACCTTAATTCCTAACAATGCGCTTAGTAGATCTTTACCTGATTTTAGCAATTCTTGCACTTTTCCAAATCCAAATCAGTAAAAAACCAGTCAAAAATAGGAAATCTCAATTGTTAGGGTTAGCTGTTAGCTGAAATCTGAAAAACAAATCTGACAAACTACCTTAAACAGTGAAACGACAATGAAACCCTTGCACCAAAGCTCGTACGACAGTGGGTTACCTTCCAAATGACAATCTGAAAACTTGTACGACACTTGGTACCAGACCAGATGACAGTCCAGAAACTCGTACGACATTGGGCATCAGACTAGATGGCAGTCTAGATTCCAGATGATAGTCCAAAAACTTGTATGACATTGGGCAAGAGATCATATGACAATCAAGATTCCAAATGACACTTCGATCCTGATGGCATGATTCTCGAACAAATAAATTGTCGTACGATAATGGGTATCTCTTGGTATGAGTTTCTGACAAAACTCGTACGAAAATTGTATGGACATAAATTAAAAATCACACTGTACAAACAGTTTTGATAGAAGTAGAGTATACCAGAACCCTTGAAACCCTTAACCTCAAAAGATAGAAAATTGATAGAAATGAAGGGAAACCCATTTTCAAGGCCCTAGGGTGGGCGCTAGAAATGTGTGTGTGAATTTTGTACCTGATCTATAGACACAACACTTTAGTAAAACATTAGAGGATAGCAATAATCAAAATCATGCAAAAATTGAAATACTAATCTAACCCGGCGATTTACTGCCTTCTAGTAGATGTGAGTGTGAATTCTCAAATTAGACCGAGATCAGTGACCTTGACGACACCTAAATGAAAGATTTGAACGCAAAATCTAGATATGGAGATGAATGCAATTAATCTATTTTTTTGGTTTTTTCCGTGCAATTAGGATGAAAAATGATATGAAATTGATCTAATATGAAAAACTGATATGCTATGATATGCTAAATGATCTAACAATGAAAACTAATATGATATGAAAAACTATGCAAAACAATGATGATCTCACAAACTCGAATTCCCAAGATGATTCTTCAAGCTCCAATTGTGCAAATTCTTCAAATTTAATATGTTATGATTCCTGTAGAGTAAGTTTGCAAATTCACGAGATGTGATATGAAGAGCTAAAGCCTTTAATTTATAGAAATCTAGGGCTTTGAAGGTGCACGGAAAAAGCCATAAATCACTCAGATGAACTCAGCTTGATTTTTGAGTTATCTGATTATAAAGAATAATTAACTCGCAAAAACATGCAAAAGCAGAGTTGAACTCAAAATAGAGTTTTTGATTTAATTGATAATTGGTAGTTGTCTGCTTTTCTGATTGTGCATATTTTATTGTGAATTAATTTTATAATTAAAGTGATTTATTTTCAACTTAACTGATTTTGAAAATAAAACAATTGATTTATGGGTTAATCAATTATTTTTCAAAATTTTATTCAAAAACAATATTATTAAAAATTGACAACTTGCTTTAATTAATTAAATAAGAATTTAATCAATTATTCATAGGATTTTGGATTTATTGTCAATAATTAAATAATACAATTTAGGAATAAGTAAGATTAAATTTAATTAAACAATTAAGTGGCAGTATTAAATCTAATTAATTAAATATTCAAAATATTCAATTAATCAAACTTTAGGATAAATTGGATTTATTGCCAAATAATCATTAAATTAAAGATAATTATGATAAATAGGAATATTACTAGGAATATTCCCCGATGCAGAATTTATCATAATCAATTAGGATTCGATGATGTGCAGATGTGCCTTAGGTTAGGACTTCAATGTCGATTTCGTTCAATGTGTCGATATAGGAGGTTAATGAACTTATAGCCCATTTTTGGGGTATTCCAGTGCCTAATGATGATTTTATGCATTGATTTAATGAATGCAATAATGTAATGTTTTTGGCCTAATGAATGCAATGATAATGCACTTAATAGATGTAATATGAGTGATATCTTTTGCAAAGAATGATGTGTTCTAAGTGAAATGAATCTTGAATGATGCAATCTAATGCACTTAATGATTTTTAACATGGATGAATGAATGCAATGTAATGCAATTTAATGTAATGTAAATGGATTTAAATGATATATGCAACCTAATGAAATTGATTTAAATGAATTTGGATTTAAATAATTTATGCAACCTAATGTAATTGATGTAAAATTCTACTTAACATAATGATTTAAAATGAACCTTAATGCGATGAACTTAATGATTCAAATGTTGGACATACTTAAATGAATGCAAGGTTTAATGAAGATGACTTAATGCAACTCAAAATAATGCTTAAAAATGAACTTAACCAATGCAACTGAACTAATGGAACGCAATTTTGTTTTTTTGTTTTTGGATTCCAATACATTTGATCACATATAGTTTTTGGTTTTCCACGGTGGGCACCATTTTGTGTACTAGAAATTGTAACTTCATAGAATTAGTATTGTCAAATAAATCAAATAGAAAATAAGTTACCACAAATAACAAATCTATTTAACAAATAAATGAGAAATTAAGCATTCTATGGCTCTCTAACTAAGAGTGTTAGTGGTGAAGCTCTCAGCCAACGTCCATTAATGAAAATCCTAGAATGAGAAATGAGTGATAAGCTAAGCTAATTAATTCAGTTCCAAATTGAAATGCTCAAATTAACTTCTAAATTGCCTTTCTAGCTATAATTCTCAAGAGGTTAGATGCAATTCTTATATTTGTGGATGAATTATGAGTGAAATTAGACTTGCTTTTATAGGATTTGGCAAGGGTAGGGGGTGTGGTAGAGTTGATCATTATTAGGCTTGAGTTGAGTCTTTGGTTCCACCCTTTGAAAACAATTTAAATATTGTGTCCTCAAAGCTTGGGACAAGAAGACAAGATGAGTGGACAAGATGCTCTTTCAATTTGAGTGATTGAGATTGAATTTGGCTTGATCCATGTGAGTTATTTTCTTAAATCCTATTGGTTGAGGCATTTTCCTCCCGTGTAGTGTTGAGAGAAATTAGGATTTAATTAATTGATTTTAATTCATTTATTTAGCCAAGTACCCCTTGAATGGGTTGAATTTGATTTAATTCCAAACTATACAATTAATAGAATTAATTGCACATTGATTTGATTTAACTTGATTAAAATGCTCCTGATTTTGATTTAAATTGAATTGAAGCTTGATTTTAATTTTGATTGGCTAAATACTTGTTTAGATTCAATTACCTTGATTTTGCATTGATTTTCCTTGATTTATCACTTAAATGATCCTTTCCACTTTTTGGTGATTACAAATTCCCCTCTTTGAGTTGACATGTGAAGCGTGTCGATTCAAAGTATGTTTTGATCCAACTGATAAAAGGTCATGATTCTGTCGATGGTCGATCTTGATGTTTGATACGAGATATGGGATACAGATTTTGATGATAGGATTGATGCAATTTTGATTGATTTGATAATCCTTGATGGTTGATTCAATGATAGATTGCCTGATATGGTACCTGATTTGTTTCGATTTGATATTTGATGCCCCTCTCGATTGATTAGCGAAAAATTTCCTGATAAAAGATTGTGCTCTGATTTGATGGTCATGCCCCTGATTCAATGATGTTGTCTCTGATGTTGATTATCCGATGGTATCCCCCTTGGAAATGAAATGAAATTTGATAGATGGTTCAAAATTTTGACGATTTAGGTCAATTTTGCATTGACTGGGTCAATTTATAATGAATTTTGATTTTATTTTCGATATTGTTTTCACATCTGTTTGATGTCAAATGCCCCTAATTTGGAAAAATTGGTAAAACATTTGGGTCCTCGAACCCCCTCTGATCAAAGATTCCTTTTTTAGGTCAAAGATACCCTTTTCAAGTCAAAAGGTGCTATATAAAGGGGTAAAAAGTCATTTTTCACAATTCATTTTCACTTTTAGTTTTGACTTTTGAGCTCTGATTTTCTTTGACTCCTTAACAATGTTGATCCCAATATGTGAGCACAAATTCGAGCATGGGCGACGGTAACAATGGCCCCTCGCATATGGACCTCCGATGAGTGCCTGAACCTCTTGGTTCTTTCCAGTTATGTGTTTAAATTCAAAACAATTTGAATTTGTCTTAGGAAAACCCTTTTTTTTTTTTTTAAAATAGCACTTTTACAACTTTAAATAGCACTTTTACACATGAAATAACACTTCCACGAATCAGAATAGCGTGTTTACATGCCTGTTCTAGGGCTGATTTTAATTTTACTTTGTCAAATAGGAAAATATGATCTTGATTGCACTTTTGCCATTTAAATTAGCACTTATGAATTTTAAAAATAGCATTTTCAAATAGTTTTAGTGCTTTTGCCTAAAGTTGTGCTTTTAAATCTTTAAGTAGCACATTTAAATGTCTAAATAGGGCTTTTGCATTTTAGCACTTTTGGAGCCTGAAATAGCACTTTTACCCTACTAGAAAAGATTTTAAATTGCAGTAGTCCAGTTTACAATTTGTTTAACATCATTGATCAGTATTCGGGAGGAGTCAAAGGGCACTGGATGGTGAGTCAGTCATAGTTTGAATGTTTGATTTTCAATCTAGATTTAGATGATGGGTGATGATGAATTTTTTGTCCTCTCTGAATAGACTCAGGAAAATTGTTTATGGTTTGATATTTGTAAATTTTGATTGACTTAGGATGATCCAAATGATAACTGATTTCAAAACTGATGTGATTGAACTTTCTTTATGAAGGCTGTGCTCAAGTCATTAGGTGTTCATGGTTCGTATCCCTTACCTGTGAGTATGATGCAAGACCTAAGTGTGGTTGATCATAGACATATCAGTCTATGTGGTCTATCTTTCCTTCTGGCTCTACCTCGATTTTGAGTGAATTGGGGTTTGATCATTGCTATGGCTGAGAGATGGCACTCAGACCATAACACCTTTCATTTACCTATGGGTGAGATGACTATCACCCCAAAGGATGTGTACCACATCTTGCACTCACCTACCAGAGGAGAGTTGGTCTAGTATGATTCCATGTATGATGGGTCAGCATGTCAGTGGGTATTTTTGGATCCTAGCATTGGAGATGATCATATCTAGTGGGCCCAGTTTCTTTCTTTTCTAGTGCTACCAGCAGTCTTAGGTACTCTGATTGGTGGGTTCCTGCTTCCAGAAAATTGTGGTCATGGGTTTGCGGTTGGATGGGGTCCTATCGTTGAGGACTTGATGGCGCATCCTCGGTGATTTTATTGGAGATCCTTTGTATTAGCTCAGTTGTATCATGAGCTACATACAATTGTTTACAAATGATCTTCTACGCTCACTGCAAGAGTGATTTTACTACAGCTTTGGACTTGGGAGCATATCCGAGTGACACATCCCATCACAACACGATAACAAGATCTGGGTTGGTCATTGGCCTAGATGTATGAGGGTGTGGTTATTCAGACTCATATGGGTAAGTTGGATTATTAGCATCGTGTCATCGATGATATGGATGTCATGGTCTAGAGGCCATATGTGGGATTTGAGGCTTGGCCTAAGGATGGCACTGAGTTTCCTTTCATGTTCTATCCTCGATGTATGATTGGGCATTCCACTTATATCATTGAGAGATTTTTCATTTGGAGATTTCTGTGTCAGTATGGTCACACACAGGGTATGCCTAAGGGAGTGGCTCTGTATGCTCAAGTTCAGGTAGAGAGATCTTTGTGGGGTCCTTGTGTAGATTATGAGATAGCTGTTCAAGAGATTTGAGATCCTGGGTACCTACCTTGGTCTATGAGAGAGCATATCATGGATGCTGGGATCATAGATGAGTATGCAGATTGGCTAGATCAGAACCTATTTCCTAGGTTCACAGATCCTGTTGAGTGGATTCCAGGTATTGATGAGGTGTCAGATGGTGACAGAGGTGATGTAACAGCTGGGGGAGATGATGTAGATGATGGAGATGGTGGGAGAGGTGGGGGTAGGATTAGAGCATGACACGAATGAAGGGGTCATCGAGTAGTCAGAGTAGGCAGATTTCTTATTCCAGTGATTGTTGCTGCTCCTATCCCTCCTAGGGTTGGTGGAGGTCAGGGTAGAGATGGTGCAGATAGAGAACTTTATCAAGTTTCTGTAGATCCAACTATGAGACAGGGTCAATATAGGGCTAGGTGAGAACAAGAGGTTGATGTAGAGGTTGCACAGGTTTTTCTTGATTAGGCACAGGGTCCTTCTACTCAGTAGGTGATAGCTCCAATTATTCCACAGGCTTCTTCTTCTCAGGCACCTACTTCTACATCGATGCCCTCATCTTCTTCATGTCCATCTTCTTTGAGTTTTTTCCATCCTTATCAGATCCATCTTCTTCCATGCCTTCTTCTTCGATACCTCCACCACAAACTTCTGCAACACAGGCTCCTGCACTAGCTATAGCATCAAATGTTATATCTCTTCAGTCTCAAATGTCATCAATGCAACAACAGATTACTCAACTAAGTTTGATGATGTAGACCTTTCTATCCATGATGAGTCATTCGGGATTACAGGTGAACTCAAGTCGTTCTCCAGATGGTGCTCCTGGTCCTGATGGCGGAGATGGTGCTGGTGGCTCAACTAGTTGAGATATGATATGAGATATTTTGGATTATTTGATGATATACATGATCTCATTTCTTTTTTGATATCGAGACATTGGACTCTATTGTATCATTTTTTATTTGATCTATGTTATTGATACTGATAGTTTGATAGTTTGATGGACATTGATGACTGGATACTGCATTTATGATCTTTTGATGAACTCTGATATCCTGTTGATTTTATGATGATGGTACCATAGACTCTGATACTCAATTGTGATAGCTTTCACTATATATGATCTCATGATGTGTTGAATCTCCTTTTTAGATGTTTAGCATGATATACAGATCTAGATGGTTCTATCTCCTTTATACTTTTCAGATTCAATTTTTGAAATGTATGCACATGTTCTAATGATGCTTAAATGGTTGTCTTATGTATGACATAGAATAAATGGATGAATGTGATGATGTGGATTCTAATGATTAATGCTTTTCTTTTATGGATGAAATGATATATAGATGGATTAGATGGTTGTAATGTGATGGATGCAATGGATTGTAAGATGACTTAAATGATATGTGCCTAGTGATCATTTTATGTTCTATTTGAAATGCACTGATTTAATGAATGCAATAATCTAATTTTGTTGGCCTAATGAATGCAATGATAATGCACTTAATGGATGTAATATGAATGATTTATTTTTCAAAGAATGATGTGTTCTCAGTGAAATGAATCTTGAATGATGCAATCTAATGCACTTAATGATTTTTAACATGGATGAATGAATGCAATGTAATGCAATTTAATATAATTTAAATGGATTTAAATGATATATGAAACCTAATGCAATTGATTTAAATGAATTTGGATTTAAATGATATATGCAACCTAATGCAATTGATGTAAAATGCTACTTAATTTAATGGTTTAAAATGAACCTTAATGTGATTAACTTAATGATTCAAATGTTGGACATACTTAAATGAATGCAAGGTTTAATGAAGATGACTTAATGAAACTCAAAATAATACTTAAAAATGAACTTAACCAATGCAAGTGAACTAATGGAATGCACTTTTTTTTTTGTTTTTGGATTTCCAACACATTCGATCACATATAGTTTTTGGTTTTCCACGGTGGGCACCATTTTGTGTACTAGAAATTGTACCTTCATAGAATTAGTATTGTCAAATAAATCAAATAGAAAATAAGTTACCACAAATAGCAAATCTATTTAACAAATAAATGAGAAATTAAGCATCCTATGGCTCTCTAACTAAGAGTGTTAATGGTGAAGCTCTTAGAAAGCCTCCATTAATGACAGTCCTAGAATGAGAAATGAGTGCTAAGCTAAGCTAATTAATTCAATTCCAAATTGAAATTCTCAAATTAACTTCTAAATTGCCTTTCTAGCTATAATTCTCAAGAGGTTAGATGCAATTCTCAAATTTGTGGATGAATTATGAGTGAAATTAGCCTTGCTTTTATAGGATTTGGCAATGGTAGGGGGTGTGGTAGAGTTGATCATGATTAGGCTTGAGTTGATTCTTTGGTTCCAGCCTTTGAAGACAATTTAAATATTGTATCCTCAAATCTTGGGACAAGAAGACAAGATGAGTGGATAAGATTCTTTTTCAATTTGAGTGATTGAGATTGAATTTGGCTTGATCCATGTGAGTTCTTTTCTTAAATCCTATTGGTTGAGACTTTTTCCTCCCGTGTGGTGTTGAGAGAAATTAGGATTTAATTAATTAATTTTAATTCATTTATTGAGGCAAGTGTACCCCTTGAATGGGTTGAATTCAAGAGTTAATTCTGAACTATACAATTAATAGAATTAATTGCACATTGATTTGATTTAACTTGATTAAAATGCTCTTGATTTTGATTTAAATTGAATTGAAGCTTGATTTTAATTTTGAATGGTGAAATACTTGTTTGGATTCAATTGCCTTGATTTGCCTTGATTTATCACTTGAATGATCCTGTCCACTTTTTGGTGATTACAGATAACATGTGAAAATGCTATTGTATAGCTACTGATTATTAATCTTCTATCTTATATGGATTATTTGACCACCAAAAATTAAGTCACAAGAAATATTGAAAAACAACACAATTAAAAGGTCATAAATAAAATCATACATGTAAAATATGCATCAAAATGACCATCATATTTTTGATACAAATTGTCCCTAGAAAAACCCAAAAGGGAAAACTAGTATTGTAGATGAGGAACTTATATTAAACTTCGGAAAATTAAGAGATACATAAATTGCTTGCCTCTTACTAGTAGAGATTTGACAACATTCTCCTTTGAAAATTCATCTCCCAATTTCTCTCATCAAAATTCCACTATCGATGTTCCAACACTATCACCGTGCTCTTTTTATCACTACAAAATTATTTGCTAACACTAAAAATTCATTTTCTATTACTGCAAATGCTTCTCAAGTGTGTTTCTCCAAATGCACATTGACCTCGATTATACTACTCTCATTGGAAAACCATTGGCCATGATTTAATCTTAATCATCGGCTAAGATTAATTAGAACCCAACAACCCTAAACTAATTTGTAACTATAAGTCTATAAAAAAGACATTAATTAATTAAATAATTTTCTGGACTATAACAACATTTCTAGAAAAATAATTATTTTCTAATTATTTGGAATGGAGAGACAATTTTTCAAGCTACTCAAACTAACATCTAATAGTCCTATTTCCATTTCCCAATAAAATATTCTTGGCATTGAGATCATATTCCTCCTAGTAGCTTATTATTTTTGGCTGGTTTGTTTATTCTTTATGGCTAATGATTATTGAGGGTTCTTTATTGTTTGCTAGCCATTTCAGCTAGTGGGTTATATCACTAGCATTTTAATTTGGAGGCTCGTGCCTACTTTGTGGATATTGTATACTTCTCAGTTCATGCAACTTATTATTCTTCTCGTGCTTCAAATAATGGGCCAATACTTTGTGTTGATCAGCTCCTTCACATTCAAGATCTCCTTTGCACACTCCTTAGCACTTTCTATATCCTCTGAGTGCCTTTTGCCTCATTATAATTCTCCATTCTAGATAGGCTTTTGGAATGAGGTGGGTCATGCACCTTGATGGAAGTGGCCACCACCATAGCTTTGTTTTCTAACATACGAGTCCTCATAACTTGTGGAAGCCTTTTTTTTTTGGTTAGAGACTTTCAATTTTTAGCCAATAGGCTTTCCCTGCGAAGTCACTCGTGTCCGTACGCAGGAAAAACATGTCTCATGCTCTTAAATTGCCAATCCTCTTGTAAAAATTGTCTTACGCTACATAAGTGGATTTCACATCACAACTTCAACCTACATATCTTAGAGGAATTCAAGGTGGAAGGTTGGAGTTGTTGGCGATGGCAAGGATCTCATGCTTGTGATGCACCCTCATAAACCTAATTAATGCCTTGTTCGTGCTTTCACATTTTGCATATGTACCTAGCAGGGCAGTTGCAACATCACCTAACAAAATTCTTCTCTCCTTTATGCTTTGATGGATGATAATGTCCTTTGATGAATGTTAATGTCCTACTCCAAATATCTTCACGAAATTATTGTGATGGAGAAAAAAGAATGTTTTGTCAAATCATTGTAGTTAATCAAAAACCTTAGTGGAAAGACATGTTCTCATATAGCTATGGAAATAGGGTTTACAAATATTTATATTGCCCAATTGTTCACATGTCAAGATCAAATGAATCGCAACACTATGGAGTCTTTGCGCAAGGTTGTGCCTTCCCTCAAGTTTGAACACATTGCATCTATGATGCACCCTCCACTATGTGCTACGATGGTCTACAATGATCGGCAAGGAGCGAGAGAAGAGGTTTACTATGGCAGTGAAACATTCAAGAAAAAATCCTTGGAGATTTTGGAATTGATGGGATTTCCCAAAGGGATTTTTCTACTTGAAGATCTTGAAGAAGCTTGGTATATGAATGACATTCATTTTTTTGACTAAAGAAGAAGAAGAAAGTAAATCATAGATCCAATAAGATCTGCAAGATAGTTTCTTATGCTCCTGAAACCCCTGCCTATGTGGAGAAACACAAGATGAAGAAGCTCACTAGGGTCTTCTCATCTTCTCCTGATCATATTTACTTCAAGATCTCCCTTAAAAAACATTTCCAATTGTGTGAGACACTTCCAACGAAGACAATTCTGACGATGGAAATTCTGATAACTTTTAGCCTTGATTTATTTCATCTCTCAATGACAGATATGAAGAAACTTGGAGAAACAAAAAATTGGTCATTTGGGATGTGGGTACATCAATTGCAGTTGATGCAGAGGTGAAGATAGATTCATCTCCATCCTCCTCTTCTCTGCATTCATTGGTCTCACAGTGCTTATTGATGGGGGTAAACTTCTACATTTTTCCCTAAATCACAAATTGCTTTTAACAAATCTGCAAAAATCACATTCTGAGATTGTATTGTGTAACAGGTGATTTTCTTGGTAGTGGTAGTGAAAGATTCCCAAGAAAAATGTGAGAGACATAAAATGTTGAAGGAGGAGAAAGTTGAAGAAAAGGAGAATGATTCCAAGCGTGAGAAGTTAAAGCATGTACCAAAGAGGATATGAAAAAAATTAAGACCAAGAGGATCTAGAAAAAAGAGTAGGCAAAGATGAGTACGCAATAGATTTTGCTTTTTTTTTTAATTTTTATTTCGGAGTTGATTTTATTTTAGATGAGATAACTGTTGTATTATCTATCACCTCAACTTCTTTGTTTGTTCAACTTTGGTTGTCTTCTATTCAGGTTTGTTCAGTTCCATCTCCCCGTCTCTATATATCGAGTCCCAAATTTCTTTTGCATAAAAATAGGGCACGTTCCTTGGCTTCTCACTAATTGATTTTAATTTTTCTAATTGGCATTTGGAACCTAAGGCTTCATCTTAGGTAATTCTCAGCTTATCAACTTCATTATATGCACCAAGCCAGCTTCCATAATTTAAAACCATCATCAACATAGTTCCTTGGATGGTGATGATGCTTTTAAAAATATTTTTGTCAAATACAATCTTTAGTAACTATGTACCCTATTTGCCAAGTTTCTAAATAACTGATAAATAATAACCATTTTGTGAAAAGTGCAAGTGAACACTTTGAATAACCATTATGTCAAACAACTTGTGTGCTTTGTTTATGGCCGCACAATTTGCAAACATGCTGGCCAACTATGCTCTCATAACTATTTTTTAAAAGCTTTTGGTCAAGGAATTGAGGTTCTATACAAAAATTTTAAGCAATTGAGTCCTTGGTGTACACCTATTGCAGAGGCTCTCAACTCGTGATATTACCAATCTCCATTAGAAAGAAAGAACAATCCCAATGTCTTTCAATGACACCACTAGTGTGATAATGATTTGATGAAAATAATAAGAATCCATGTGTTTTTGTATTACTCTAGCACAATTCTTAAGATCGTGACCCTCAAACAAGATTGATTCGAGCAACAATAATTATTTATTCATTTTGGAGTTTCAAACTCAAGAAGTTCTTTTTCAAAGCCGTTTCTTCGTAATGTTGATGGGAGGTCCTTCCAAACTTTGGTTCTTTTGCAGTTGAATCTTAAATTAGTTCTTCTTTAAAAAATTTCAAATTTTTGTTAATATGTCAGAAAAAATCTTCTAAAATATGAAATCTATATGAGAATTTAGATGTTGGCACTTGTGTATGTATCATGTCAACCAATTACACGAATTTCTCAAGGAAATCATTGCATGTATAACTTCTATTGACACCACTTGATTAACATAGCCTCAACCCTCTTCAATTTAGATGTATTTAGACCTTTTTAAATTAATATAAAAGTTATAATACAATTGATATCCTTATCTGAACATGAATTACTCTTTGAATTGCAGGTATATATTATTATACTTCTCGTTATTGTGAAACTAATTCAATTGTAAGTTTTTTTATTGTTAAAATTCTATATAGTTGCAAAGCTTGAAAGTTTGTTTGAGAGATTATTTATTTATGTCCAAAGTTGCAAGCCACCAGTATTTAGACATGCATAAATTAGTGATGTGATTAAACAAATGGACTTTCTTTATTATTTTCTTTTGGTAATTTTAATGTTGTAAAAATGAAAAAGAATCCACACAACATCATCAGAAAAAAAGAATCTCGACTTCTATTGATCTTGAATTAAATTTCAGTATGTTATGTTACTTTCACACATTCCCTATTTTATAATGCTTCAATCTAGATTTTTAACTTCGCTCATTTACACCAATAATTTTCTTCCTACCAATTTTATTTTTTTCTCTTCTACAATTTCACAATAGGTGAAAAAAATAGACAAAAAAAAAGAAAGAAATAGCTCGACTTCTATTGATGTTGACCTCAATTTGGGAATGTTATGTTACTTGGCTGCCCTCTTTTTATATGAGCTCATTTAAGCCACTAATTTATTTCCTAACAATTGAAACTTTTTATTTGCTACAGTTTCACAGTAGCTAATAAAAAAGATGCAACAAATGATGTTCACTGATACCAATACACCATTTCCTTATTTGTTCCACTGCATTTCAAGACTACTTTTTTTTGGAGGTCCTCCAAAGACTACAGTGCATCAATACCTTACATTCAAATAATTTCCAATGAATTCTGTAATATACCAAACTTCCGTCTACAATTAAATATTTATGTAGAATGACACTTGAATACACATCCTTTTATTATGTTAAGGTTACATTATACTTCCAAATCAAAAATCAAATATCTATCAGCGTATTCTTGCACCCACTTTCAATTTTTTATTATATGTCAGGTGTGTGGCTTTTTCTTTTGGCACATGTTCAACACCTTTATTCTAGCAATTTGTATGTGGCAGACATTCCTCTTTTTTGATTGGATATCTTTTTCCTCGGTCCTTGTGCCTTGTTTGAATGGTGATTTCCGCCCCCTTGAGACCATAGTTCAAACTAGTGGAATGACAGCGAACCCAAGCACATGGGAACCTCATTTGAAATACAATTTATTATATCATTTTTTTAAATTGTTAAATAAATTAAATAATTATTCTTTTTAAGTTATTTTTTTTAAATTTTGTAGTGCATATATATTTATTATATCATTTTTTTTAATTGTTAAATAAATTAAATAATTATTCTTTTTAAGTTATTTGTTTTTAATTTTCTAGCATATATATGTGTGTACACACACACACACACACACACACACACACACACACACAGATATATATATATATATATATATATATATATATATATATATATATATATATATATATATATATATATATATATATATGTATATATATATATATATATACATACATACATACATATATATATATACATACATACATACATATATATATATACATATATATATACATACATACATACATATATATATATACATACATACATACATATATATATATATACATACATACATACATATATATATATACATAATACATACATATATATATATATATATATATATATATATAGATATATATATATATATATATATATATATATATATATATACATACATATATATATATATATATATATATATATATATATATATA